>JANHFK010002853.1:25214-39154 GCA_036250565.1 Sibynophis collaris | reverse complement strand
CTCCCAAAAATCCCCCGTGCAGCTGCATTCTGGACTAGCTGGAGCCTCCGAGTGCATCCCAAGGGCAGCCCCATGTATCATCTATATTGCTTTGTTTCAATAGAAGAAACAAAAAGATCGGTTACAATGAACTGTTAATAGGGTTCATTCTCAGGTTTGTTATGAACAACACTGATACATAAATTACTTCCATACTGATATTAAATCTTCCTGGCATCCTCTATGAAGAACCACAATGAGAGCTGTGTATACAGAAAAGCATCTCTGGGCAGATAGAGTTTTTTCCAAAGAAAGTGTATTATAAACTAGGGTTGCCTTGATCATCAGTAGCTGAACCTATAAGGCTCAAGGGCATATTTATAGGAAAGGCTTAATTCCTATATCAGTGAAAATATTTCCTAAGAACCTCTTGTCACTGTACAGTTGGAACAAGACCTATGTCATTATGTATTTGTGTGTACACAAATGTACAAGCTGAGCTGGCAAAGAGGTAGTTCAGGGCAGTATATGTTAATAAAAATTGCCAATATATTGTCTGAAACTGTTGAATGGTATAGTTTTGAACAATAGGTATGGAAATCCCAATATTTTTCTGCATTAATTTCCATAGTATTGATATGTAAAGAAGCTACATCTATTGGATTGATATTAAACTCATTTTAGCATTTATTATCAGTGATAATGACCTCAACTCTTTAGTGATAAATTTTGCCTAATCCCATGAAGGCCACCTCTACAAGATGGCAGATACTCCCCACTATTGCAATCACTGACAAATCCAGCTAAGACGGAAAGAACAGATTGAGGCAAGATGTAGTTCTGATAAGAAGTGTTCTAGTAACTTTTGTGAAGCTCCAAACAAAGTATTACAACAATAAAAGTCCTGTGGCTTGACACAAGGAATCACAACTATGGAAATGCTTGAAGCTGACTGACCTGTACTTACAAAATGATTCAAAGTATAATCTTAAAAACATTACATTAAATGTTAGCACGAAATATACTGGAGAAAAGGATTTATAGGCATAAATAGTATTCAGACAAAAGCAATGCTAAAATAAAAGACCTAATGTTAAAAATTTATCTTATAATCCATAAACAACGTAAGTTGTGAGTAAATGGTAACTTTATATAATAATTAACCAAAACTGAAATACTTTCAAATTTAATTAAGTATGTTGGTTTGAAATTCTGTGGAAATTTGACTAAGAATATTTTTCTCTCCTCCACTCTTGTAGTTGTCTGCTCTCCTTTAAAAGTTCTCTTTGAGACCAGAGACTGTTTAGCATATCTTCAAGAAAGCTGGAATGGAAGAAAATGATTGATTCAAAACTGGGAAGAGGCACCTTCTAGAGAGATTTTTCAGGGACTGCAGAAGATTGAAGGAAATGAGAAAGTTTGCTTTTGAAATGTCTGCATACACCAAAATCTGTTCTCTTAATATTTACAACACATAATGTTATCCAACAATTGGTTCCTTGAAAAGTTGCTGTTGCCATATCTTTTTTTTTAATAGACTTGAAATCTAAAATAAATATAATTGTACACGTTGCCATATACTTCTACCAATATCATTCTATACATTTATAGAATTCTATTAATATATCATTACAGAATTCTATTATTCTCAATAGGATTCATTTCTGGGTAAATAGATACAGGATTTTGGCTTACATTGGCAACATAAAGAATATTTAAAAATATTTGAAATCTAAATTGATTCTCTACATTCGGTTAGATTTATTTCTAAAATTAGATCTGGCAATAAATCTATCATATTTCATTGACGTTTAAACACTCAAAGGGTAAGGCAAAAAAGCAAGCACTTTGACAAAACAAAGGCAAATACTTTCAGTAAGTATTATGTAATAAATTATAATCGCAATGTGTTCTCTGTAATTACAATAGTGATTTCAATTTAAGCACATTGTATAAAGTACTAAATACTATTCTACATAATCCTTTTTATCCAGTGTTATATAGACACCAGGGACACTTGCTAAAGAATATGCAGAAAAAATTACCTAATTTGACCTTTGGCTTATTAACCAGGCAAAGAAGATTAGAAGATGCTAACACAAAATAGAACAAATACTTAAAAGAGTTATTGAATAACTCATTGTAGACCATTCATTTAATGCACAATGGATTATCAGATGAAACCTACATGGCTAGAGGAAAAAAGCAGCAATGGCGGTAAGATAAACCAGTTCCATTCAAAGTCATAGTTGCTGAATAGATGATACCTCTAGCATGGATATATATTCTGGCATTGGCAGGATGAAAATGGATAACTATTTCCCTCCCTGGAAATTTCATCTAGCACATTTCTTCACTTGATATTACTGAGCATTTTTTATTTCAACCGAGGAAGATAAATGAGAAAAAACTTTTTGACATCTATATGTACTGCAGAAGAAACAAGGATGATTACATCTTCCAGTACTATGTTTTTACAGTATGGAAATAATGTAAATAGAATAAGTAATCAAGCCAGACATCATAAGAGGCAGAAGATGACAGATTTTGGATCTCTTATAAGCCAGTGCTTTAATCATAACAAACAGTATTTTAATACATGTAAAGGCTGACTTATCCTATTACTGTAACTGGCACTCTGCCATCTATGGTACAGACATCAGGGCTAACTATATAGTATTCAGAGAATATGAGCTCATAGTACATTTTACTTGAGTATCTTGATTTTGTTAAATAATGAAAGAAATATTTGAACAGAATTATATGCATATGGTACTTTTGTGAGCTTTGTGAGTTTTTATTGATAGTCTTGAATATAAGACATGACATTAATATCAAAAACAACTTAGAATGCTTATCAGATATTTTAAAATGGGAAAAAAATCTACCCAGTATCGTGCAGAATACTAGTGCAGAACTTAGATTCAGAAAAGAAAAGGCAATTTAAAGCATGTCCAGTAGCTCATGTTGACATTTCCTTAAACCAAACGATTTTTCACTTATCAGCAATAGCTATACAATCCCAGAAAAAGGTACAAATTGTTAAGTAGCTGCCAATAGCTGTTAAACGAAATTATTCCAAATAAACTTTCTAGTTTCAAATCCAGGTGGTTTACTATTTATTTGATTGCAAATTAATTTAATAGAACAACTTTTGTATATTAAATTGCAATTTTATGAAAATGTATTATTTTCTTTCACAAATTAAATTGTATCTAGCAGATTCCATTATTTACCCAACCAGTTTTTCCCATGATCTAGAAAAGAAATCATAATTTGAGTTCAAGGAAAAAAGTTGTTTATATCAATACTGTAGATATTCTGAAAACATCTACATCTCTTTTTGATGAAATTATATTACTAATTGTCAAAAAAATTCCCAGTTTAGGAATTAGGAGTACCCTTAGAATTTATTAAACTACTGAAAACAAAGTCACAATTTAAATGTCTGGAAATTGTGACTTCTGGTGTTAATGTTCCCTTTTGCTATCTTATTGTTTCAACTTTACCTGTTTTCCCCATGGTTAAAAGTCTGGTCCTCCCTGTCACAATAATAATACAAATGTTGCCTGAAAAGTTCACTCTTCTGTTTCAGTAGAATTGTTTCCTGTAAAGCAGTAATACAATAGATTAGGAAGAAAACACACACACACATACCCACACACACAGATTTATTGAAGGACTCCTATTATTTCTAACCATACACATACACACAACACATACCCACACACACAAGTAGAATTGCATTTATATTAGGATATTATAGTAATTATAAATTTAATGCTAGCACCATTTAACATTACATAGAAATTGACATTTGCTTTAGTTTTTTTTACTTTAGCACATATAGAATATTGTTCGTTTGATTTACATTATAAAACAATTGCAGCAATAAAACTGTAAATCTATCATTTTATTTACTGCACAAGTACATCCAAGATAACTGGTCTTAAGTCAGTTAGATCTCTTTTATTTCTGGTGTTCCACTTAAATGCCATTTATTGCTCCAACCTTCCTGAAAAATGCAATCTTGATAAATGCCTGAAGGCACATATTTTTATCTTTTATCAATAACCAATTAGGTCAAAAACTGATGATGACTAAGGATCAAAACTAAAAACCATTTGCCAATTTGTCTGTATGAAATTTGCTGAAATTGAAATATGAATGCAATAATCCACAACGTCTTTTGTGGTCTTTATACCTTGAACTAATAATGTTCAGTAATTCTGTATATGTTACTTAAAGATTATTGCTGCTAAATTATATACAACATATTGCAAGGTAAACAGGGATATACCCTAAACTGACCTAACCTGTTGAAACACTAAGGAACATTCATTCATTCACAAATAACAACTTTTACAGAGTTCAAAGATTCAGATACAAATACAAATTTTCTATATTATTTATAGAAATTATTCTATAATAATAATAATTATTATTATTGTGGTATAAGTTATGTACTAATTTAATTTTTTTGAAGAATTGCATATATATGAATACATTAAAAATCCTTGTTCCCAGTCTTATAAAATTGCATAGTACATTTAGAAAATTAAAATCTGACCAAATTAATCCTCATAAGCTTTTGAGAATCAGCTAGAATAGTTAAAATATGAGACTTGAAATTTTTAATTTGGTTATTACGCATACTGACATAATAAAATTAATAAGAATATTTGGTCTTCATGATGGCACTAACTTTCAACTTTCACACTTATGGATTTTAGAGAAAAATCTAAATTTCAAATGTCATTTTGATAACTTTTAAAATTGAAGTGCATTGTATACAGATTGTAATAAAAATCATTATTTCTTCTCAAAAAATGAAATTGCCTAGGATGATTAAGTCTGAACAAATACAGGAGTAAACATTAATGTATGATGTATTTTTAATTTAAAAAGTTCATGTGCAAAAATGCTAACATGAGAATATTTGTAAAAATATACAGATATACAAATAATAAAGTATACTTTTCTATGAAATTAATTCAACAAATGAAAATCCATTTCAATAAAAGGAAATAGGAGCTACTACAAAAAGCTGTTGAACTTAAACAGATTTCAAAGCTATCTTACAAACTGAAAGGTGATCCAAGTCATCCTCTTTATGAGCAGTCAACTTTAAACCACTTGTGTTTATCTTTCTATTGTTGCTTTTCTAGCCAGCAGCAGATTACACTTGCTCCTGTAATAAAGATTCCAGTTCAATAGTGATTATATCTCTCTAAGCCACTGAAGTGCTTGCTGGAAAAACATAAAAAGAATTCCAGCATTTCAGACAAGTGAGCATCTAGACAGAGACAAGATTGTCGGCTAACAGAGAAATCCCATCCAAAGGCAAGGGTTGGCAATAAACATTGCCAATAGCCTATTTCATAGCCTATAAAATTCACCCCACAAATTCATCCAGAATTCTAGATCTAATGCTGAAGATTAGGAAATCATTTATGTAGCAACTTCCTAAAATAAAGTACAATAGGCAAAAATGTACCTGCCTCATCATATATTGGAGATACAAATTTTCCAAAGATGGGGATTAATTTCTCTTCCAAACAGAATTTTCCATTTCAGATTCAACACAGAAAAATCACTATTCTGATTTATACTGTTACTATAAATCATAATTACATGTCAGTGCATCTACAATACAGCATTAATTATTCATGTTGCTATTTCCTTTCCTTTCTCATTTATTCATTAAAATCTAATACATTATTAAATACATCTCTTGGGCTTTGTTAACAAATTGTCACAACGTCACATATTGGGGCCATGTATTGCCAAGGGTATTTTTACCCTTAATTGCCAGAAGAGGGAACAATCATAAAATGTCAACCTGAAAGTACAATTTTGATCAAATGGATTAATCTCTAATAATATAGATTAACATAGAATAACTGTATGAACTGTTCTAAATCTAAATTAAAGATTTCAAAATTAACAGAGGAAATTTGACCACTGCTATATTTTAAAGAGTATTTGCCTTTTTTATGAGTCAAGTAATTGAGTCAGCTTCATAGTTTTATAAGGTAGGATTTATTTTCCCTTACCCCAGATTGATAAATTATTTAAAACTTCTTGTGATTGAGGAATAAAAAGCAAAATACTAGCTAAACTATTAATTTTAAATTTGCAATATCTTAAATTAGCCTATTAACATATATCTCAGTACATGGGGGAAGGAATGCAGGCAAGAAATTTTAATGATAGAAAAATAGGCCTTAAGTATCATTTTTTAAATGTGCCGGATTACTATTTTAATTATCAAATGTTATACTTCACACTGGAAGGTGAAGTGGTTATTTATACAGTTGACTATAAATTCAACTGCAGAAATCTACAGAAAAGTTCATCTCAAACAAAATTATTTTGGTAATTAGAAAAATTAATGACATTGCTATTATTTTATTTATTGATATGTAATTTTTTTAAAGTTGAAAATATATGTACCCATAATCTTTTTCCATTCATATAATTTAGTATTCTAAATTACAGTGATCTTAAAGAACATGATTAGAAGGAGCATTCTTCAGACCAAGAAAAGAAGTAACATTTATTCAGAATTATAACTAAACTGCTTTGTGAATGGTACAATGCACAGAATTTGAACAAATCATACCTGTTCAAATTGCTTTTTTGCCATGGTACTCACTGATTTGTAGTGATGAAATCACTTTCTTACCTCTGTCTTCCAAAAAGTTACTTTAGAAGAGGATAATTTTGTAAATACTTTTATACTGACTAGAATTGTACAGCTGTACTTTAAGAGTCTTTTTGGAGTTTCCTGTCCTTAGCAAATCAAATCAAATTAAAATCTCAAAATTGTTTGTTGCAATTCCAATTCAGTAAACAAAAATTGCGTTACTAATAAAACAATCTAGGAAAAAAGCCCTTAATTGCAGGGATCAAGCACAGTTGTCACCTTTCCCACATGCAACATAATAGCTTGAATTATGTAATAGTTTGAATCGTCATGTTCTATTTAAACTAGAAGTGAGACAGGAGTTTTTATATTGCTCTGAGACTAGGATTATTTTTCTGAAGGACAAACCCAAAATACATTTACATCTGTTGTTTTCAAAAAGCTCTAGATCTTTAACCATTTTCATCATAATGCTTCATATCATAAATAAATTTTAAACTTTTTAAACAATTTTCTACATAAAGAACACCATCCAATCATAACTTTAATTAG
Source organism: Sibynophis collaris (assembly GCA_036250565.1). Lineage (NCBI taxonomy): Eukaryota > Metazoa > Chordata > Lepidosauria > Squamata > Sibynophiidae > Sibynophis > Sibynophis collaris. The sequence goes on along the minus strand of JANHFK010002853.1, from coordinate 31,974 downwards.
AATTAAAGCTGCAGTCCTTTGAAACTAATTTTCTCTTATATGCATTTTATATAAGCAAATAAATATTTATATACTATATAAAAATATTTTTATTGGATAAAAATATAACTACTGAACTAAACATTCCTAGATGTGTTAAAATGAAACAATTTTTAAAGACAAGCTACAATAGACAAAAAAATTAATGTATCAATTATTGCAGGCCAAAATATAATTTATATATCCTAAATCTTTAGGATGTTGTTTCATCTTGTAATACAACTCCTCGTCTTTGTTTATTCTTTAAAAAGTTTTTCACAAACCTAAAATAAAGTCAGGTTTACTTTATTACAAGCAGATACTGCAGTTGATGCATCTAAGCAGATAAGTAACTTGAATATAACACTAATAACTCTTAAAAGAATGGAATAAATTTAGCACTAACTCACCCCTAAATATTTAACATTCTTGCACTCCAATTGCAGACATTTTAAGAGTAACAGTCATTATCCCAATGACATAAACATGCTTTGTTCCATCATAGTTTGATCACTATGTTAAGTACTGAGTTTTAAAATATATTTTCAAACTTTGTCTGAATGAAGAGTCTATTTTGTACCACCTGCAAATGGATAAGAAAGTAAAGGGGGAAAATACAGTAATTAACTCCATATAACTTATCTTTTCCTCAATCAGCCATGTATACTGTATGCAAACATATATAAGAAAACTGAATGGACTTGGGCAAGTCATACTTACAGGTCCACTAAAATCAGGTATCTTTCATCTTGTGTGATTTCTACTCATTTTTCACAGGTAAACTATAGATCAAAGAGTTCATTTCTTTACATTGATTTGCTTTCTTCTAAACATATAACTACTGGAATATTACAGCAGCAAACTGCATGGATAAAAATAAAGGGAAATATGCTTTCTTTAACATAAAAATTGCTGCAATAGCAGAATTAATTACTACTATGTAATTCAACCATGGTAGAGCTGGGGGGGGGGGAATTGAAATATCAACAGTGAATTAGTTAAATTTCATAACCATATTATTTCCTATCCTTTTAAAAAAAAGAGTTTAAAAAAGCTATTTTTATGCCTTTATCGCAAACATATTGCTCTTACCTTAATATCATTTTTAATGTATACTTTAATGGGTATAAACCTCAAAAGTTATTCAAACTTTACACAGATTAAATAAAGGAGAGACCATGTTCTTATAGGACTAAGATTTAGAAAAACTGTATCAGTACTTTGATTACAAATGTTTTTTCCCCCTAAACTCTTTTTAGCATCTCAAGAGAAATTATAAGGATCAACTGATCTAACTCAACTACTATGTACCTACTGGCAAAATAAAATGGATTTTCATCTAAATTACAATTTCGCTGAAACATCCTGTATTAACCTTACTAAACTTTTACATTTAAAAAAAATCTTTGTTTTTTTATTAGATTTAGATTAGAATATTAGATTTTTATTTAAGTGATCATCCGTACAATCTTACACATTCAGAAATGTACACAAGATTTTGTGCGAGGAAAATAAAAACATTTTAGTGGAGACTAGCTACTGTAATTTGCAGACAAAAAAGGCTATTCTATGTATTACTACTTACAAATATTTCTCCCTGTGCTCAATGGGGCTTGCTCCTCAATAGGTATCTTCAGTATTGAAACCATACAGTGTAATGATTTACATGCTTACTCAAACGTAAGCTATCCTAAATTATACTGAGCATGCATCTGGGACACTAAATTGGACCCTTGGTCAAAATTCATAAAGAAAATAGACACAGATTGAAACTGTTTCTTGGAAGAAATTAATGGGATCAGAAGTCTATTATGGTCAACATACACACAAACCCAAAGTAATAAATTTCCTGAAACTTCTTGTTCCTACATGGAAGAGTATCTCTATGCTCAATTTTGCACTAGAGAAGCATTGTGTTTCTCTGTTAATATAGCTTCCACTTGTCCTCAAGGCTCTTTAGACCAAGGCCAAGCCTTATTGACTTCGGAGAAAGATTTGCCTTCATTTATGACAAGAAGGCAACACCGCACCCAACACATCGGTTACCAGAAGCAGAGAAAGTGCATCTATTCTTTGGGTGCCTATTTCCCCGGCCAAGATAAGGTAGCTGCCTTGCCACAACAACAGCTGGTCTACTAACAAGTGAGTTTTAGGCATCACTCGCATACAGTATTGTATTTCATGCCAAAGAAGAGGAACGGGAGGAGAGTCCTCAGCCAGAGGAAAGCTACATCTCGAAGAGGTGTGTCCACGTCCACGCCACTGTCAAAGTACATCCAAGCAAGCCAAAGAATAAGAGCCAATTCAAAATGCGCGCGCGGGGTCAAAATAGTACAGAACTGCCGTGAACAGCTTTAGTTCTTGAGCGTTTAGCCCGAAAAGCTTGGGAAGGGGGACTCGCCTTTGCCCACTCCTCTTCTTCAGAACCCGCCCTACTAAAGTGAAATGCTTGTTAAGCAGCATGCCCAACAGAAAAGCCAGCACCGTTACCAAATTTAGCTAGGGCTAAATGCGACAGCTGCGCTGGCTCAGTTCTGGTCAGGAGGCGTCAGTCGCTCCTCTCTCCTCCCCTTTCAAATAAAACCGCGCAGCATTCAAAGCTCAGAACTGCCCGTCCAGAACCGGCTCTCCGGCTGGCCTCCACCTACCGGCAGTAGGGCTTTCCAGAGAGAGCGCGAAAGCGGGAGGGAATGAGACCTGCCATGGCCCCTGGCTAAATGCAGGGTTGAGTTCCCCTCTCGCACCTCCTCCTGCCCCTCCTCAAAGAGGATTGCAATGTTTCCTCTCTTTCTTTCTTTCTTTCTTTCTTTCTTTCTTTCTTTCCTCCCTTCACCTTTTGATCATCAGAAAGGTGGAACTGAAGATTTAGCTGAGGAAGGGAAAGCGGGGTTATAAAGCCCCTCCGACCCGTTAAAGTAAACAACCAAGGACGGGGGAAGATAGCTCGCGCCCCAAACTGCCCCAAGACCCAAAGGGAGGGTGCAAGAGGCCGAGAAGAAAGAGGCAGCTCGGGAAAACCTGGAGAAGAGACGGTCGCCTAGAAGGCTGGTTGGGGGAGGTGGAGGACGAGTATCCGGAACAAGTCACCCCGACCCCGCAGACACCAAATACTCGGCGAGAGGTGCCGGATGACTGCTGATCTGACATCAGCGTTTTCCCTTCTCAGCTCGCGTTTTACAATGCGGAGTCCGGGAGATCCCGCAGCAGAGAGAGGAGAAAGCGGCGGCGAAGGGGGGAGGCGGCTCCAGCTCCGCCTGCTTTTCTCCCTCTGAAGGCAAAAACGCTCGGAACTCGGGAACCGGGGGCACTCACCGAACACGAGGAAGCCCCGGGCTCGTAGCACGCCGGGGGCTCGGCTCGCCCTTCTGTCAGCTGCGCGGTGCCGCCGCCGCCACCAAGGTTCACGTTGTTGCTGCCGCCTCCGCCATGTTCCTGGGGCGTCGCGCATGCCCGCCAGTGGCCCTGGGGGCTTCCTGCGCCTCTGTGTCTTGTCTTCGCGGCCCCCTGACGAGGGGGCGGAGGGGACTGGTGACAATTCAGTTGTTGCTGCCACAGTTGCCGCTATGCTAGTGGCTCGCGAGAGCGAGTTGGGGGCTGTCCTCGCGCACGCTACGCCACACCACTCGTCGTGCACTTGCTGTTTGTACAGCCGCAATATGTTTCAAGTGGCTGCCGCCGATACCCCGCTGTAGTTGTCCCGAAACGATATAAATATAGGCTTTCTCTGAATAGAATTGATCCTGAATTGACAGATTATATTGGGTATTTCTGTACTATTGTGTTTTGTAAATTAGAAAAATGAACGGTGCAAAAATGAAATAATGTGCAAATCGCATAAATAAATAAGCCTGTTAAGCATGCGAAAATAGATTGTCAAAGATCCAGAAACAGGATAAAGAAAACTGGGTATCAGAATAAACTGGAAATTGCCAGGAAGAGAAACCAAAGCTAAGAAAGACGAAGTTCTCAGGAAGAGGTTCAACAAAGAATATCAGAGAACTTTTAGAACAAACAGTATTACAACATCTGCAATGAGATTAAAAATAAAAATACACAGAAAAATAAGAAATTTTCCAAAAGAGGTCTGGAGTAAGAAAGAGATTCTAACTACAAACTGATATGGTGAACAACACTAAAGAACAGATAGTCCTCGACTTATAAACATTTGTTTAGTGACGTACGAAATTACATGGTCACTGAAAAAAGTGAAATCAGTGTTGCAGTATCCCCATGATCATATGATCAAAATTTGGGGGCTTGGCAAATAGCATGATCACTATTTGTAACCTTTCCAGTCAGTTTCTGACATTAAGTGAATCTGGGAAGCCAAGAATCTGCAAGATTCACTTAACAACTGCAGTGATTCACTTAACAACTGTGGCAAAAATATTGTAAAATGAGGCATATGTTTTACTAAGAATGTTTCTTATTTCAAACTATATCAATCATGACAACAGACATCTTTTAAACAATGGCAAAAGGATATTTCTAACTCTGTGGCAAGCAAAAAAACAAAAATTAAATATACCGGTAAGTTGATATAGGATACTAAAGAAAGAGGGGAGTTGGCTTTACCTGAGCTGAAATTATATTTCGAGGCATGATGTTTGGTTTGGATAAAAAATTGGATAATTTAAAAAAAATAAAAGGCTACTGCAGCTGGAAGGTCTTGAGTTGAGATTTGGGTGGAACAGTTGCTATGGTTTGATAAATTAAAAGTGAATGTAGCATTTAAAAATCATTTTGTAAGATATGCCATATTGAGTTTAGAACAGACATAAAGTCAGGTTATTTCATAAATTGCCTTTATAGGTGTCTCTCAAGAAGCTTTTTTGTAAGAAAGGTAATGATTGTTAAACAACTCTGAATGATATATGCTGATTTGTTGGTTTGTGTTGTGGATCTTAGACTTAAAACTTGAGAAAAAATGATAAGGGAACATAATTGCCATTAGTTTACATATTTGCAATTGTCAGAAAGATTTAAAAAATTGCAGATTAAAAATGGAGTTTGAAGAACAATTATGTAGTAATGATGACAATCTTATTACAAAAGAATATAAAATGTTGAAGTTTAATTTGAAGATGAATTTGTGAAAGACTGTATTGTCAAATGGGCTAAAAATATTGATTACAATATTATGTCACAGTACTTTTTTCCATCTTTGGTGGACATGTAAGGCTAAGAAATTTTGGAAACAGATACTAACGTTGGTTCAGAAATTTTTGAAAATGAACCAATATTGAACCAGTATTGAAAACTGAATTTTTTCTTTCAGGGAGGCAGATAAATGGTGAAAAAATATGAGACTTTGTTTTTATATATGATAATGGCAGCAAGGTTATTACTTGCCCAAAGATGGAAAATGAAGATATACCCACAATCTAAGAATGAAGAACTGAGATAGCAAAATTAACACCAGGGATAATTTGTCTAAATTTCATGTAGCCTGGAGACTATTGTTATATTTCTTACAAAATGAAGAGAAGAATCTTTATTTGACTTTGGGATTTGGAGGTTAGATTAGGTTTGACTAGAGAAATATTGTTTTTTTTAATATTTACACTTGTTAATTTCCTATGTTGCTGTTTCAGATGAAATTAAGAGATATTTTTTTTAGTATATTGGGGTTTTTAGTATGTTGACAGTACTTTAAGATATTTTATAAATCGGTGTTATTTGTTTAAAATTAGAGAGCTCATTATATTATCTCTGTTAAAAGAAGTCAAAGGACATTATTGTTATAGTTATATTTGTATAATTTTTGTCACTTTTGTTATTCTCCTTCCCTTTTTTCTTTATTTTAGTTTGCATTTTAATGTTTGATGTTAAAAAAATTATGTACTAAAATTGTGTATTAAAAATGTGTACTAAAAAGTAGATGGTATTAGATATTATTGAAATATATTTCATTGACATTGGAAAGGGTTCTCTCAGCTAAATTGTTGCTTTCCCTTCCCAATAGGCAAGGCAGTGGCTTCCTTTCTCTTACTCTTCTCTCCCTCCTGTTTCTTTCCCTTCCTTTCTTCCTCCCCTTCCTTCCTAATTTCTTTCCTCCCTCTCTCATTTCTCCCTATTCCTTCCTCCCCTCCATGTTCCTTCCTCCTTTTTCTCCTCTTCCCAGCATGCAGGTGTGGCTTTTACCACGTGGGTGAGAAGAAATGGAGTGTGAGCACAGAAGGAGCGAACCATTTCTTGATTGTTGTTCTCCCTGCAAACTTCCCACAAGCCAGATCTTTGCTAGTGAGAAGATGGCAAGGAGCACTGGTGCATTGGCATTCATATCAGGACCTTCTGGGTTCCCTATCGATTTATGGGAAACTGTCAGAGAACATTGAAAATGAGAATCACATCACTGTGGCTGACTGCAGCAGTGCTCTGGTGGTGCTGAAGCAGCACCCCTCCCCCCCCAAAACCCCCCTCAGATTTCACTCCCTCAGAAGTAATGGATCCGGTATTCTACAAGTTAGCTCATTTGAGGTACCTTTTTCGACAAAGTTTTGCCGTATGATGCAATGTTTCATCCAAGTGAAAGTTACAAAGTGTCAAATAAACCCAGGAAATTTATTAGTATATAATAGTGATGAATGTTGCTATGTTCTCGCTGTATTAAAAGAATCAAGAAAGTTCATAGAATATATGAAATATTAAATTTAATTGTAATGATAGAAAAAATTATGACTTGTTGCCAAGTGCATTGCAATCATGTGATCTCCATTTTCAATCTTCTCTGCCAGTTTTC
>JANHFK010002852.1:131533-144210 GCA_036250565.1 Sibynophis collaris | reverse complement strand
ATGCATGTGTGTGTATTATTTTGAGAAAGACGGTGTGAGCGGTTTTGGTGCTTAAATTCTGGGGGGGGGGTGTTGGATGATGATAATTACAAAGCTCCTTTTCAATCTGGCTTGGGCTACTTCTGGATAGAAACCAACAGTGATTTTCACTGGGAAATGGACAAAGAGATTTGATTTTTGATTGATCATGTGCCATCAAGTTGTTGTCATGCAGTTAATGATCACATCAATATATTTTCTCCATGATGATTTGTCTCTGACCTGGTCTTTTGGGTTTTCCAAAAATACACCCATTGCAATTATAACGGAGTCAATTCACCTTGCTCTCCTCTTCTCTTTCCTTCCATTTTTCCCAGGACTAGAGCCTTCTCCAGAGAATTAGGCCTTTTCATAATTTGTATAAAGAAAGAGATTACAATAATATATTGATTATGATGTCTTTCAAGGCTGCTTGTTTACCAAATTGCTATTTTTGTACAAGGGTTAAGGGTCTACAGTAAACCCACTTCATATACTACTAGTCTTTGGTCAGTGACTTATGGAATTCAGATCTGGCAAGAGAGGCATATTCCTGGTCCCTTGTAGTAAGGAATGTCACCATATGGGACCCAGGTAGAAAGCCTTTCCTGCTCTGGCACCCGTCCTTTCAATTCCTTTTGAACTTAGATGGGGCCTTGCCCTTCTGGCCTTTAAGAAGGGCCTGATGACACCACTACATCACCAGGCTGTGGGGTCAAAGGATAATCATGAGCATTTTCAGTAGTTATTCTGAATGGGATGTATTGTTTGCTGACTGTGATTATGTTTTTAGTTTTTAATTGTGGTCTAATGTGGTTGTATGCTTGTTTTTATTTATAATTTTATTCTTATTTTTAGTCATTGTGAGCTGCCCAGAATCACATATGTGAGAGGGGTGGCTATACAAATTGAATAACTAAATAAATTCTGGGGATTAATTACCATTCTTACCCTGTTTAACATTTACATAAAACCAATAAATAAAATCATCTTTATAATTTTTAAGAATTTTTTTTCTATATTAGGTGCATGATCATTATTATTTATCTTGGCATTCATCTAACAGTAACTTTCATATTCTTGCTGGCTACTGTGTTGGTTCATTCATCTCCACTGAGATTTGGCAGGAACTTGTTTTTCTTGTGGGTTTGGCATGTTTCTAAATCCTGTTGATGAAGCATTTTAGAGCCATTGAACAATTTATATTTTGGCAAGAAAGAAGCAACTTGAATATTTATTTTTACTTTATAAAGTTGTAACAGTAAGACTGAAAATAAGAGTGGGATGGAGAAGGTAATTAAAATTAGATAATTAGTTTGAAACCTGTGCAATGTTCATGTTTCTATAATATATTATTTGTTACATTATAGTGTGAGTTGGAGTATTTCGTTCCTCCTGTAACATTTACTTAAACCTCAACACTGATTATTAAAATTATACTTGATCTTTCATGACAAATACCAAATCTCATAACATGTTGGTATCTACAAATAATTTACTACATAATAGATGTTCTGGTGTCAGATCTGTAAAAATTGATGGACCTTTTATTGTGTTTTATCCTAGAATTTCTTCTAGGATTGCAATGGGCACTACTTTGCTCTCTTGTATAACTGGATACTGGTTCCCATTGTTCCGCTAAGCTGATTCCAGAAATGATTGATTAGTTTACTGTTTTTATTGCTAATAATGTGATATACGTCACATATTTTTATTCAGAGATTCCTATTAAAAATTACATGAGGCAAAGTTTACAGTTGCCAAGGAAAGAATAGTAATGTTTGAAATTTCTAAATTTTCATTTTATCTATGTTGCATTGTATTACATTAGAAATGAACAAAATATTTTAGGAAAAAGTATCAGAAATTTGTAAACATCATTTGTAGCTTCCTAAAGTGTGTATCTGAAAGTGAATAAACATGATTAATAGTTCACAGTTAATTAATAATTTAATTGTGAGCCTCCCAGAGTCATTTGCTAAGATGGGCGTCTATAGAAATCAAACAAACAAACAAAAAAGCCAACCTTTATTATATATGGAGCTGCAGCAATAAAAAGCTATGCTATATATGTTAACCAAGTTGAATTTTACTCTCCTTTTTTTCAGTGTTGAGGGTGAAGCTCCTGGAAGTGAGACTGGAACATCCCTGGATAGTTCATCTGCTTATCATCAAGGAACTATAACTCACAGTTCAGCTCTAAGTCCAGATCATTATGACCATTCTCCATATGGTCTATATTCTGTCTCCCCTGGACAGCAAAGGCCCCGGAGGCCGAAGCTTCAGCACTCAACATCAATATTAAGAAAACAAGCAGAAGAAGAAGCTATTAAAAGGTCACGGTCCCTCTCAGAAAGCTATGAACTCTCATCGGACTTGCAGGATAAACAGGTATTTGAGCTGTACTGCTGTATTAATCAAACTAAAAAAAGAAAGTACTAATTATCAATTTTCTTGAGATTTTGTTTTATGAGCCTCTAGAATTTAACGTTTCTGTGCATAAGTAGTCCTTGATTTGCAACCACAATTATGACCTGAATTTCTGTTGCTAAGCAAGGTGATTGTTAAGTGACTCATGCTTTTTGCCCCAGTTGCTAAGCAAATCACTGCAATCGTTAAATGAATCTCACATTCGTTAAACAAATTTGCTTTGCCCATTCACTTTGCTTATTGGAAGCCAACTGGGAAGGGTTGAAAATGGCAATCATGTGCCCCCCCCCCCAGATGTGGTAACCATCATAAAGTCATGCTGGTTTCATAATCCAAATTCTAATAACGTGACTGTAGGGAAGCTGTGATGGTCATCAGTTCAAAAACCAGTCATAAATCACTTTTTTTCAGTGTTGTTGTAACATCAAACAACATCAAGATGTTGTAATAATTTTGACTTGGAACCTCCCAGTTTACAGCTGGCAGAGGTAGCATTGAGTCCCAACAGGCAGAAGGGCGGGATAAAAATAAATTTATTTATTTATTTATTTATTTATTAAGAGAGCATCTTTATTTCTGACAATTGCACAGGAGCAGTATTCTGCCCTCCCTGTGCTGGAAGCACCTATCCTCTTGGCCAGTTTCTCTGGGCTGTGCTGAAAGATGCCACATCATTGCTGTTCCTTCCTCTTCTCTCTTTTCTGAACTTCCTTTCATAACATAACTAACAACCATGGAGCATAAGGAAGACCTGAGTGACTCCAGCTACTTCACCTGTCCAGCTGTTTCCCAGCTCCTTGGCAAACATGGTTGCAGAGTAGCTTCCAGAAGTGAAATATTGTGTGTAAGAGTTGTTGCACTGCTGAAAAGGAGAGGAGTAAAAGCTAGGATCTCCTCTTGCTTCCCACTGCTTTTAAAGTATTTTCAGCTGTGTTGGTCATGATTTGGGAAAGGAAGGCAGAGGGAAAAACAAAAGTAGTGTAGTATCCCTCAGCAACTTGGCCAGGAAGGTTGCTCTTAACAGTAGGAGGGTGAGCCATCATCTCTGGTCAAGCAGCTTCTGCTTTGGGCTCTATCACAGTACACTGTCATTTGGAGATGCGGGGAAGAAACAAATATCATCTCTTCAGTTTCCAAAATTTTTCTCACCATTGAAACTAGCTATAGTTATCACCATATAACTAGTCCAGAAACTAGCTGTACAGTTAGCACTGGTATATAGCCTACTATTGCTCAGTAGAAAGAACAAGTTACCCCAAATGTCTCTTTATGCTTCAATATGACTATTTTATATCTGCAACAGCCTTATGAGGGAGATGCACCATAGTCTGAAATTATAATTGATTGGAAACCTCAAAACTTCCTGCTTTCCAAACTTACCAAGTAATGATAACTGGAGAATGCCAAATGGCAGTTGGTTTTCTTCTTTTTTTATGACAGAATGTATTTTTTAGCTGCTTCCCATTAAAAATAATCAGAAAATAAGCTACAGTTACAGGAATTATAACCTCAAGAAAGGGTGACATGTACCAAATTGAAAACAAAACATTTTTTCATCAGACAACTGCCAATATCTGTTTCTTGGCATAATTGGAAATGATTTTCATGCATAGTTGCTTCTTCTTAAGGGGATTATGTTCAAGTTTCAGATGATAGGATTCAGTTCAGAGGATTTATGTTGTCATTCATGAAATAATGGTGATCTGGTTACTTAGAAAAGCAATGCCATATAGGTGGCCAAAGTGAGATGGTTAAAAAAGGATCTCTATTTCGTAGTGAAGCTTTTTATTTAATACGTTTGTGGTTAATGACATATAATGATTCCTTCCCTTTTTGACCCATGAGACTTTTGTATTATATATGAAAAGGCTTTACTGTTGCGGTTCTCAGGCTAATGAATTCTTCCTCATGCAGCCCTTATGATGATTTGAGTTTGAAATCCATGCTTTAGAGATTACATATTATGAAATACATTCTCTTTTTAGGTTGAAATGCTAGAACGAAAATATGGAGGCCGTCTCATAACTAGACATGCTGCTCGTACTATACAGACTGCTTTCCGCCAGTATCAGATGAACAAAAACTTTGAACGGCTTAGAAGTTCTATGTCTGAAAATCGTATGTCAAGACGCATTGTACTATCCAATATGAGAATGCAGTTTTCATTTGAAGGACCTGAGAAAGTTCACAGTTCCTACTTTGAGGGGAAGCAAGTTTCTGTTACAAATGATGGATCAAAACTAGGACCCCTTGTCCAATCTGGATGTAATGATCTTGCTGAATCGGCTACAATGAAATCTCCAGCAGCTTCCACGGACTTTGCTGATGCCATAACAGAATTGGAGGATGCTTTTTCAAGACAAGTAAAATCTCTTGCAGAATCCATTGATGATGCATTAAACTGTCGTAGTTTGCATTCTGATGAGGTACAGATACCTGACCAAGTCAGAAGTCATGAAATAGAAAGAGATAGCTGTGGTCCAACTAAATCAGCAAGCCATAACGTTGATCATAGGAAACTTGATGAAATGACTGCTTCCTACAGTGATGTTACGTTATATATCGATGAGGAAGAATTATCCCCACCACTTCCCCTTTCTCATCCTATAGAAAGACCATCGAGCACAGAGTCTGACTTGAGACTTAGATCAATAAACCCTTCTCAAGAATACTGGTCTATGACACATAAAGACCATAAAATAGACACCGACACAAGTTGTAGGAGTACCCCTTCATTGGAATCCCAGGAACAGAGAATGAGAATGGATCATCTTCCTTTGCTAACCATAGAACCACCAAGTGACAGTTCGGTCGATTTAAGTGACCGTTCTGAAAGAGGATCACTGAAGAGGCAAAATGCATATGATCGGGGAATTAGTAGTCAGCAAGGTAGCCCAAAACACATATCACATGGCCTCCCTAGCAAAGTAATATCCCGAGAAGATCCAGAAACTAGGCATAGACCTAGGCCTATTGACAGCCACTTGGCTATTAACGGTACAGCAAACAGGCAAAGCAAATCTGAATCCGATTATTCTGATGGAGATAATGATAGCATCAACAGCACTTCCAATTCTAACGACACAATAAACTGCAGTTCAGAATCATCTTCTCGAGACAGCTTACGGGAACAAACTTTGAGCAAGCAAACATACCACAAAGAAACTCGTAATAGTTGGGATTCCCCTGCCTTCAGTAATGATATCATCAGGAAACGTCACTATAGAATTGGACTGAACCTTTTTAATAAGTGAGTACAGTGCTTTTTCCTTTTTTATGAAATGATATTTACTTGATGCCTTGGGGTTCTTATATGTAGCAAGAAGTTATTTATCTCTACAGTCATGACTAAACTGCCTTGGTAACCTTGCATCATTTCTCATAATTTCATAGTGTGCATTTTTAGAAGGTGATCTTTTAAAACTTTTAATACCCTTTTGTTTTCCTTCGCATCAATGTCAGAAGAAATTAAATATTGAAGGCATATGTAAAAATAGAAAATCAGTTATGGAAGAGGCCGCATTCTTGATGTTCATCTTTTTTTTTATTCTCATCCAGCTGTGATGTTCCATGTGCCATCTAAAGAACAGACAAAAATAATTGACAATTAATACAGTTATTTGTGCTGGCCAAAAACTAGGATTAAGACTAAGGATGTTTTCAAAATACAATATGCTTTTATAAATAGCTGCAATAGTTTTATGTTGTTGTTGTCTTCATAGCTAAGACAGCCATCCTATGCAGCTTGAACTTCTGATTAGTATTGTCTAAATTACACTACATGTATAATAAAACTTTCTCTCTTCAGTTAATCAATGTTTTCAAAGCAGTTTAATTTAAAATATTGTATTTTTCGTCCTATAAGATGCGCCAGACCATAAGATGCACATTAGCTTTAGAGGAGGAAAACAAGGGGAAAAAAATCTGCCTCTGCCTCCCAGCATTCACTCATCTGGCTAGTGTCTTTGCAGCAAACACCTTCAGCACATTATCGCAGCCCAGGCACATGGCTCGTCAGGGTTCCGCTCCATTGTTCTCACCACTGCTCAGCTAAGCTGAGCTGCTGCTGTCACCAGGGAATACTGGAGCCTTCACTGCAGAGAGCTGATTGGCATTTGGATCGGTCTCCCGGAATACCGCCAATCAGCTGTTCTAGATGGCAGAGATCGCCACCGCTGATCACCATTGCCATTTGCCACTGCCTATCACCTTTGGTGACGATCGGCAGTGATTGCCAATGGCAATTCCCATTGCTTAGAACAGCTGATCTGTGGTATTCTGGGAGGCTGATCCAACCACCAATCAGCTTCTCAGCAGCAAGGTCTCCAGTGTTCCTTGGCGGCTGCAAACTGCAGCGGCGGTGACAGGCGGCGGCGAATATTGTGGCTGCCGCACCAACCCCCCTCCATTCACCGCAATATTCAGTCTATAAGACACACGGACATTTCAACCCACTTTTTTTGGGGGGGAAGTGTGTCTTATAATGCGAAAAATATGGTACTTCTATATTCTGATTGGAAGGCAATTAAAATAATAACAAAGGCTTTTAATATCTTTTTTTTTTAATCTATAAATTGTGAAATATTTTATACATTACCAAGCTTTAAAATGCTCTATAATGTAGGCAGTCCTTGACTTACAACCACAATTGAACCTTGAATTTTGGGTGTGAGTCATTGCAGTCATTAAGCAGGTCACCATGTCACCTGGCTCAATTTTATGACCGCATCCCAGGCACTGTCAATAAGCAGCTGCACTGGTCTGTTAAGCAGAGTGCCCGGAGGTGGAGGACTCCCTGGGAGGCCTGGCACAAATCTGGTCCATTGAGCTTCTGAGGTATGCCCAGCCTGGTCCTGTGTGCAGCCTTAGGAGAGCTGTGTTCTTTGCAGAGCCTTTAGAAAGTGAGGACAGCTCTCTTTCTTTTCTTTTTTCACCTTGAAGCCAGCTCCAAGGTGAAGGTCAGCTGGTATGTGGAACGCAGGGTGGTGAGGGCGGCTGTGCTGGCACTCACAGGCATTTGGCACTTCATAGGGAAGCAATTGCTTCACACTCCAGTATACCCTTGATATCTCCCGGATGTTTGGACCTTCCCATAGGCAGCTGTTTTGTAACCCACTGTGGAGGCTTCCTGGATGTTCAGCCTTCATGGGAGGGGGTCTTGGCTGCTTCATTCTGCCAGTTGAGAGTTCCCTGGTGTTTCAAGGCATAGATGTGGGGGGTGGGGCGATAGGCAGATCTGAGGGTTGCAGCAACCCTGCAGCCAGGCATAAGTCCAAGTTGGGCACAGGTTTTTAATTCCTTCGTTCAGCACCATTGTAATTTCAGTCACTGAACAAATTGTCATTAAGTGAAGATTACTGAAGTAAAATATTTGTGAGAATTCATTTTTCTTTTCTTGCCTATTAGTTAAAATGCTCTGTCTTTTAAATAAAATCCTAAACTGCTATTAAAAATTCACATCATTGTTTAATATCTTTCTATAGTTAACATTGGAATCCCTGATGTCCATTAGGATATATATTAATCTTGATGTAATACTCATTTTAATAAAATTATCCCAAAGATTGAATGGGAGTTTGTCCATTGAGTTATATCCACTGAGATTACATCTATTCATTTAAATATAGTTACAGTAATTCACCATGCTATGATAAACAAGGATGTTATAGAAACTATACAAACTGTAATTCTTAATCTCCTACAATAATCTGCAGATACAGTTCATCCCAAAGGAAATTAGATTTATTATATAGGCAGAAATAAACCATTTTGCTATATAACATAAACAGTCTTGGCTAATGACTTCACATAATTGTTAAGGATTGTCAAAGATAAATCATGTCAAAATATATGAACTAATATTCAGTGTCACTACACTGAATGCCACTACAGCTTTAACATTTGATACTGTCTGGTGGAAGAAACCAGTGGTTGAAGAACCAAATTGAAAATTAAATAAAAAAAAGAAACATCCTAACTGGGTCCCACAATGTAATTTAAATAGTTAACAGATGAATCCATTGGTAATAACTGTAACCTTAGGATAAAAATATAAAAATAAAACAAAAAATGGAATCCATATATTATTAACATACTTAAAATACATTTCATAATTCAGGACTATATCAAACATCTTTTTAGTTTAACAATATTAGAAGATCAGGTTCATCCACAGCTATAGCCATAATATCAATCACCAGATGAATGATAGAAGATGCTTGTCTATTTTTTAAAATCCATATTGAAATGGGTGTATATTACAGATGGTAATGTTTTTATGTTTTATAGGCTCCTAGCTAATGTTGCTGTTAATATTTTAGCATCCACATTAAGGAGAGATGTTCGTCTATAGTTAAAATACCTTGCATAGTCTTTCTTAATCTTTGGAATTACTGTGATATAAACCTCATGATACAATGAAATGCAGAGAGATTAAATGATTACAGATAGACCTTGTTTAGCAACCACAATCGGGACTGTCAACTCCAGTCATTAACTGAAGTGATCACCAAGCAAAACTGACTAGACATATGATCTTACTTCAGCTTTCCTTTTATAGACCCTGAAAATATCATAAAAATGAGAGCTGATCATAAAATTACTTTTTCATTATTGTCATAACTGTGAATGGTTGCTAAACAAGGTAGTTTCTAAACCAGGACTATTTCTAGATATCGAACACTGTATGAGCCAACAGTTCTATATTACTCAATAAGAAAGGCATCTGGTGTGCGGGAATTTGCCCAGTTTCATATTACACAAGTCCATTGGCTATGATATTTGATGTGTTCATTATCTTCAGTTAAAACTACTACATACATTTATAGCAAATCAAAATTTCATAATATTCAATTTCATTCAATATTCACAACTTGTTAAATAAATATTGTTTTGAACAATTGTAATATAAGATTTTCCTTCCCTGTCTTAAACTCTGTAGATACTCATGTAATTCTCTGTGTTTGCTGATTTATTTTGTTTTGACATCAGTATAGAATCAATCAATATTTATTGCAGTCATTAGTACGGTATTTTGTAGTCTCACAAGAAAAAGTTTGTACAGATAAATAAGGAGAACCTGTGAGAAATTATCAAGTGTTCTATCATTTGGTGGCTTGACAGTGTGAGATTGTTAACGAGTATTAGATCCTAAAATAATGTTCCTTCAAAGAAGGGTTGACTTTCATATACTGTTAGAATTGTTTTGCTCAATTGATAGGCAAAAAAGCCCATCCTTTTTTGTTAACGATAAGGGAATTTTGAAAAAAACTACACTAAGTAA
Organism: Sibynophis collaris; assembly: GCA_036250565.1. NCBI lineage: Eukaryota > Metazoa > Chordata > Lepidosauria > Squamata > Sibynophiidae > Sibynophis > Sibynophis collaris. Next base: position 134,480 of record JANHFK010002852.1, on the reverse strand, counting down.
TTATTTGCAATAACTTAGTTTGCTGCTTCATGAGACATTTTAGCTTCACTTTTTCCAATTCAGCTTTTTTGTATAGTTGGTTTCCTCATTTTTCCAGCTAATGCTGAATAATATATATTCCAGGAATAGGGCAGACAAGTATGAATTCAAAACATACAGTTTGGTGAATCACAGTGGAAAGTTTGGACTTCACATATTTATTTATATACCTTATCTTATGAAATACTTTTTTAAACAATTGACTAATCATTTGCATTCTGTTGCACCAAGGTCTGAAAACAAACCACTGCTGACTTGCATATTTTTGATACTCATTTCAATTTGACCCATGCTGCACAAAATTAAAGTGGGGTAAGCAATTGAGCAGCCTGCACGTTCTTCTACATGTTATATGAATATTCTCTCAAAGAAATGGTATAGAAAGGAACCATTTATATAGTTTGCTATAACAAATAATCTAATGAGCTCCAAATCTCAGGGCTGCTTTCTATACTAATTTTAGTTGATGTGCAGGAATGAATACCATCCTGAAGTGATTAGGACATGAGGAAAGCAAAACATTACACTACTGTATGAAACAATGTATTATTCTGTACAGTTGCATATATGAATGTACATGTGTTTAAACCCTCCATAATACTACTTTTGCTCATTAAGTGATAAACTAAAGCTTTAAACATAACTTTGACCTTGATTAACATGGTTACAAATTTGAGGTGTTATAATCTGTTATAAGGTGAATATTTTTGTTCCTGGGTGTTCCATATTGCCTCTTTCTATAGTAAAACTGCAGTGCTTTAAATAAAAAAACGCATGTAGAGCACAAATGTAACACTTGATGATCACCAACACATTCTACAAGTATGCTTCTCCAGATTCTGAAGTACCTTTTTCCTCATTATTTCTGAAATACTGTACCGATCTTTTAGGAGTCTGGACCATAGATATTTTTAAGACAAAATTAATTAGAATTCCCTATAAATTTACTTGTGCTTTGGGGTGAGTGGGTTTTTATTTACTTATACATCCTTACAGTTAATATAAATCATTTTTATTGTTTTTCACTTAATTTTTCTTGAATAACATATATTAATTTCTTAAGATGTTTACTTGAGAAAAGGAAATTAACACTATATCAATAGCCAAGCTAACTATTTCATTTAAATGTATGATACAGACATCCAGACTATCCCATCTCTATTTCCTGGTATCTTTTCTTTAATCCTCCCACAATAGAATTTAGCAAGTCTATTTTGTAGATTTAGTAAGATGCATTTGCTCTTTGTGTGTGTGTGTGTGTGTGAACATCTCAAAAGCATCTTGAAAACTTCAGCAGATTTCCAGTAAAAATTACTGATAACTCTTTTCTGGTTTGATAGTTATATATATCTTCTTTAAGCATTGAAGCATCAATCTGCTTCATTTGAAAGTCCAGTACATCTTCTGCAACCTTCTCATTATTTGTCACATTTATATACACATTCAGATTAATTTTAAATTCATACAGAATATCTTGTTCTTCTTTCTTTATATCCTAACCTAAACTGTCCATCTATCCATCATTTTCTGACAATTTCAAAGACCTCTGTCATAATTTTTTTATAGTTTTCCAAGCAACTCATTGCTAGAATATTTCCTTCCATTTTTTAAAATCTTCTAGTTCCTTCTAGTATCCAACTGTTAAAGTCCCATTATCTTGTTTTGACTAATGAAAGGGCAAACAGTACGACATTCTCAGAGCAAAAATTTTCCAAAGATTTAAAATAGTAATTTCAAATCCATCTGAACCCTTAATCCATTATTCAGGTTTCGGAAATCCATATTCTAAACATTCTTTAATACAAAAAGTTATATTTTTTCAAAAACTTTTAAAACCATATTTAAAAATTCTTTCTCTAAGGAGAAGTAACAACCTAGCAAAAGCAGTATAACTTGCTGTTCAGAAATATCTCAATTTTTCTAAACAATTTGGAAAAATCACAAATCCACAGTATTGAGGCTTGATTGAGTTTAATGTCCCTAAAAAAGCCTGCATTGATGCCTGAGCAAAGATGGTTCCACTCTCATCTTCTCAACTCCCAATCATTCAACCCATAAGATAATGTAAAACAGGAATTCCTGCCGTTTACCCTTGAGAAGCAACTGTACAGGGTCTTATGGGTTCCCTGAAGATCTCCTCTTACTCCAGGGAGATAGATATTGGTGGCTTGGATTCTGCATAAAGCTGTCTTCTCCATCATAACTCTGTCCCATTACTAAAACATGTAGTTTGCCATAACTCTCAACTGGAAATCCAAACAATCCCATTTTCAAAGAACCTGAAAATATGGCTGTTTGTGATATTTCAAAACACATTAGAGCCTTGCTATTTATATATTTTTTGCAACATTTACCCTGAAAACAGCATGATTCTTAACAGTAAATATCCTAAATAACATATTAACATATAATCTTACTATCAGGTACCTGGAGAAGCAAGAATGATTAAATGGATTGGAAAATGAAGCCCATTATTAATGACTTCCTCTATAAATTCTTTAAAAGATGAAGACTGAGTTTTTTTTTATCATTTTGGAACCCTCCTCAGTATATAATAATTGCACAAGGCAATCACAACAGTCAAGGAATATCCTACCATGTTTCATGACTTATATCATGAAAATTTTTTGAAAATCTTGTTTCCATTGCAATTTAGAATAGAGGTTATATTCAGTGGGATTAAATTCTGAATCTATAAAGTACATACAAATTTAGCAGATGGCCCACCTGTTTGCCTGGATTCAGAGGCTAAGCAGTTGGATTTGGTTAGAACCTGAATGAGAGACCATTGATGAATAGCAAGGAAGTAGATTGAAATAGCATCCCAGAGACAATGAAGGAAAACCACTTCAGTACTGATGGAAAGGAAATTATTCATGAAGAAATTAGGAATTAAACTCATTGAATT
>JANHFK010002852.1:88312-105825 GCA_036250565.1 Sibynophis collaris | reverse complement strand
GGAATAATTAGTTTTGCTTTTTATCTTTGCTTTCTTCTGTTTATTAATGTCATTAGAAAAAAAAAATCCACCCGAATCGCTGTGTACTGGCTGCTGCTTATGCTTTTTGTGGTTGTTTGTATCCATATAGAATACTGATGAATGAAATTGAGTGAAGCCCTGCTAAATTCTATAGAGAAATACAGATCAGACATACCTGTGTGATTGATGCTACTTAATTGTATTGCTCAGAAAACAGATTCTAGATTTTGCCAAATGTGGCTTATGTATATATTGTACTGCTATTTACCAGTATGATGGTGGGGAACCATCATGGCAAAGTAGTTACTCCAGTTTTGCATTACTGCTTTGTGGCTTAAAATGGATTGTGATAGCAGTTTAACATATATTGAAATATATATATGTTACATACCCAGTTTTGGATTATATACATTTTCTATGTATGCAGGAATGAGATAACCTCTATTATTATATTTGGAAATCAGTGGTGTATTTTGCAGGTCAAGCAGGACATTTCAGCCATGCGTGCATAATATAAGACACAGAAATGATTCCTACTGTAGCTACTAGTATTGCTCTGCATTTTAACATCATGCACATCATCCTAAATTAAATATATCAGTTATAAATATATGATTTAATTAATATTTTTCCTATTTCTTGTTTTCATTACTATATAAAGTAACATGCAGCTCTCTTTTAAATATTGGATGTTCATTTTACGGATGTTCTGAATTTAATATATGATGAAAGGGATACAATCAATATTCTGTCTATAAATCTTAAGTATGCAGTATGAATCATTACATGCAAACATTTATTTGCTCATCAGAATATACGCATATGTATTTTTTATCTTTGCAGGTTATATTCTGTTTCATAGTTTTTTATTCACTTTAAACAACTTAGAGGGCAATTCAGTGACATTTAAATATATTAGTTTCACTGAAAGAGATTTACTAGGTCTCTTAAAGGTACTTGTATGATTTGGATGAAATCTCAGTAATTGTTATGTAGTTTCATGTAAGAATGGTTTCACGTTTTGCTTTTGCTTTCACATGAGAATGGCAACATTCATTTTTAGAAACAGGAATTTTACTGTTGTACTGATTATCTGAGAAGATTATGAATTAATATATTTCATCTAATAAGGAGCTTTTCATTTTCTTATTTCAGACATTATCATGTAGATAGTTTCATCCTGCCTCTTTACAATAAACAAGATGAATTTTTAATGATCACAAAATAGTTAATATGCCTAGAGCATGTGCCATCTGCTGGCATAGGCAATACTGACAGTTGTTCTCCAAAGCCAAACATGAATATCAGGACAAAGGCTTAAGTGATGCACATATTAACATTTGCTAAACTTTAAAATTTTTCAATTTAATATTATGGAACTTTTATGTTTGGACTTGTGCAGTGCAGTTAATTTGAAAACATAAATGGAGTCAATTGGGGGTGTTAAACATAGATTATTTCAATTGTTATCAAAAAAGAGAATCAGATCTTTTCTGTAATAATAAAATGGCTTTTGTAGTTACAGGAATGAGTTCAAGCATAAAAATCATTAGGAAATTTCATTATTGCTGTTTTGAATAAGATAATTAAAATAATAAAATAAATTGTGATGTAGATTAGTAAATGATTAAAAGTTTAAAGATACAATCCAGTCTCTAGATGGATCAGTTTCATTCCTGGAACCTTAATGGAGAAAGTGTGAATAACATCTAAGACAAAGGATTTTTGTATATAGAGATTTTAGAGAAAACTTGTCAAAAATTATTCCCAAATGGTGAGCTCGCCATATTTGATTAAGCTAAGGATTTCAGTCCTAGCCCTACTCTTGGAAGCCACATGTGGCCACCCATTTATTTTCTGAGTTTATATACCTTTAATTTGTTTACCCCATCCCACCTCCAACAATTGGCATGGTTTTCCTTTCTTCCCAGCACCTTGTTTGCAAGCTTTATCTTCAAGAAAGCTTGAAGGCTTTCAGTGGCAAGGGTTGAATAGGGATTGTGAATATAAAGGCAGGCAATTTCTTCTTCTTGGGTCCACCTAGGGGAAGTCACCTGGTCAAGTCAGGTGAGAAAGGCTTCTGGAATGTGAGTCAAAAGCTAGAAGCTCTGATTGTCTGAATCAGAGAAGTGTCAGCCTTGCAAGGTAGTCCAGATGAGAAGCACATCCAAGAATACCAGCTCTATCTTTGTATATCGCAAAGTAGCCCTCCCCTCCCTCACTTTTTACTTTCTCCAAAACTAGGGAGGATCCCTTCTGCCACTCCTCTTCCTTTGGACTCAAATTTCATTTTTTAGATGACTAGGCTGAGACTCTTCCTCTTGTCTCCCAAGTTCATTCCCATATATACTATTACGAGTTCCACCTCTCAGAGAGAGAAAAGAAGGAGATTGCCATCACATCCTTCTTCCATTGTATGAGCTGTGGCTTCTAGCAGCAGCCTGAGTGCTGAGAAACTCAGAAGAAGACAGTAATAACTTCAAGGGGAAGATAGCAATGAAGCCACAATAAGGCTTCCAGGACTGGAGTTTGATTTTCCAAATTAACAAATGGGCACTACTGCTCTATTGAATGTTTATTTTAGGAAATTATAATAGCATGCAGTACACAAATTATTATAGTAACTGTATCATATCATATTAACTTCTCAACATGTAGGGTGTTCTGGTGTATTTAAATCCAAATACTTTGAGTGCATCTTTTCAATTGTTATATTCCTTGATAGCATGTGATGTCATTTTGGAGCAAGTAGTTACTAATATTGATATGAACTAGAGTTATGGGTATTAATTTCCCTATAATATCCAGTTTAAATATCTTTTTCAAATCTGGAAAAAGGAATTAGAAACACTGGATCATAGAAGGTAACCAACTGTGCCAAAATATCAGTTTTGGCACTTATTCCAGAGGTGGGATGCTGCTGGTTTGGACCAGTTCACCCAAAATTGTTGTTCCAATTCTGCACAGTTTGGAGAATCAGCAAATCAGACCACCGGTTGGCCCTGCCCCTGCCATTTTCAGGCCCTTTTGGGGGGTTGATTTCAAACCTTTTTTCGGGCTGTTTTCAGACTGTTTTTGGGGCCAATTTTGGCCTAAAAAAGGCCTGAAAATGGTCCAGAAAAAGGCCTGAAATCGGGCCAGAAAAACAGCCTGAAAAATGGCCAAAAAGGCTGGCTGGCTGCAAAAGGAAGAGAAGCCACGTGAGCCGGACTCAGACGTGTCCTGGGTCCCCTCATCTCAGAAGCAGCAACCTCACACTCTTCCCTCTCTGCTAGACCCCTTTTTCACATGGGATCACACAGCAAAGGAGAGGAAGGAGGGGCGGTGTTTCTGTGTGCTCCCATTTCTGTGCTAGCAGCCGCCACTGCCCTTCTCCCTCTCGGTCTCCGCTGCTAGGTGATCCTGTACAAAGAAGGGGACTAGCAGAGAGGGGAGAGTGCGAGGTTGCTGCTTCTGGGATGAGGGAATCCAGGAAGCATCTGGGTCCAGTTTACCCAGTTTCTTTTCCTCTTGCAGCCAGCTTTCCCAGTCTAGCTTGATGCAGTCTCTCTCACACTTACATGCGCATGCGCACACACAAACAGGTTAGATCTTTCTTTTCTCCTGCCTCCCCAACCCTGCCTGTCCCATACACCCACACAAGTGATGTAGAGTTGGCCACACCCACTCAGTCACATTACCCACCCAGCCATGCCCACTTGTTATTTAGGGCAACTCCCCAAAATACTTATGAAATAAACTTTATGTAGAAGAAAACTTAAAAACATAGAATATGCATGGAATATGTTAATTTTTCTGAAATCTCCCCTTCTTTACCAAAATCTTGCTTTGCTGAATGAGATAAAAGGCATATAATTTAATATATAAATAAATAATTTTAACAATATCAAGATGGATTTTTCAACGGCACTTTCCATAGACTGTTTATATAAAGAGATTTGGGATTGGATGTAACAATAAAAATGTAAGATTTTAAAAATAGAAATTAGAAATAAATTGCTTCACCTAGGAGTTGGATTTGATAGTAAGAGTACCCTTTATGAAACTGTTGAGGTGTATCACACAGAATCATCTGATCTTCTGCTTTCTATTGCATAATATGTTTAATGTTTTATTTGTTCTTTGCCAATCACATTAACTGTTTCTGAGGCTTCTCAGGACAAAGGAATAATGAGAATTCCTTTTGGTTTTCCATCATAGTATAGGCTTTTTGCCTATTATAATAATATGTAATATACCCAATACCATAAATGTATTTTAGGTTACAAGCATCATATCTCTCCTTTCTGACTCCATTTTTCTTGCTTGCACTTGTGACCCAGAACATCACTATCCATGCACAAGAGGGCAAACCTGAAGTGACTGTATAGTTTGCTGAATTACCCAAAGGAAACATTAGAAAGGGAATTGAAAAACCCTAATGAAAACTGCATAAAGAAGATAATACAATGGATTAATGTTTGCCAATGTTGGCAACATTAAAGTGACTTCAACTCCCAGAATTCTAAGGAAACTGAAAAAGGAGGGCTAAGGGAGATAGATACTAAAAGGATAGCAAGTTTCCTTGTGCAACAGTCATTTTCTGATTGATACTAAGAAGTTATTTTAAAATGTCTTCAACAACAGACATTACTTAAAAATAAAGGAATAAATCAAGAAGTTCATAGAACTGAGATTGAGAACAGTTTTTACAGATATCCTCATAAAAATTGCAAATCCCAACCACCTCCAAGTATCACAGTAAGGAGTGAGCATGGCTAGTGGCACAGAGTGCTGAACAACAATTAGAAGTGAGGTTGGACCATAGAAAAAAGTGACTAAAAATCTCATCTTTTTGCAACATTTTATTCTACATTCTCAGTTGAATCTCATTAGTAGATTCAGTAGATTCAATAAAGAGTTGAAAAATCTTTGCAAAACTTACACTGAACCACAAATATTAATTTTTAATACGTGAGTGGTCTCTTTGAGATTAATCAAATTTTCCATCATCATACTTTTATCACATCTTTATATTGTTTACCACATTGGTTATCATATAAAAACTGAATCATTAATAGAAACTGGAACAAGCCACCTTAAAATATTCCTGAAATAATATAGAAGTGTTAGTTTGGACTGAGATTTTTTTATCTTAAACACATTTTTTTTGAAAAAATAATCCTAAAATGTATGAAAGTGCATTCAGTAATTCAGTTATATTGTAAACTGCCCAAGTCTCTGCATTAGTGCGTTGGGTGGCATAAAATTTTAATAAATAAAATAAACTGATTTAGGAGAGCATGTAACTTTAATCAGACTTTTATCACATAGTACTAACTTTAGAACTTGTATGGGTTATGAAATAAGTCTTACAGTAACCATAATTCTAAGAGATTTTCTAAGGAAACATGCCTTTCAAACATGCCTGTCTGAAAGAAACCCAACTTGACAAATATTTTAACAGGGTTGTGCAAATCCTTTGAAAGAGATGCTTTGTAACATGTGATTGTGCCTAAAAACCATGGTTCCTAGATTCATAAAAGCAGCAATATCTTTTTCACATGCCTGCTTCTTCCCTTTACCTACTACTTCGGTTCCCAGAAAAAGAAATATCTGCTTTAATTATCTGAAGAAGAAATTTTCATTGTACACGTTGTCATGTGATATAAAGCACTTCTTTGAAAGACTTTGCACGTTTGTAAATAAAAATATGATGATGAATACCAGACTATCCTTGGTTTTTTTTTTAAAAAAAAAACATATTACACAGAATAATATGGAATAACTTCTTATTGTGGAAGGTAACATTTAAGTGATAGATTTTTATTTTAAACCAATATTTTTAACTGGCTAATGATAAATTATATTCACCATATTTATATAATATTCTGTTTTATTTTTACCTTAAAATAATAAAGGGTGTTGCATAGCGTCTCAGACCTTAGGATCTTACACTTTTTTTTTCTATTGAGACTCAGACTCAATAGAACTTAGAATCTCACACTTTTTTTCTGTTGAAACTTTTCTTCTGTATCATTGAAGTAGCATACACTCACTATTCATCAATTTCATTCTTGTGGAATTCACTCTGACTTTTTAAAGTAAGAAGTAGAATGCTTCCTTCTTGTCCCTTTGAGCTTGACTTTCTATGTTTTGTTAACTACTACATATAGAAGCAGATATTATACATCCATCTTTATATTATTGTTTGGCTGCTAGACAATAACCTTTTGTAATGCTCAGAATTATCATAAATTAATTAATTAATTGCCCTCATCCCCTTTTATTCTAAGTCTTCATTCACATTTAATAAGGCAGGACTTCTTAAGACGGAAAGTATCTTTTCTCTTGAGGGCACAACAAGAAATATCAAACATTTCTACCTGAACAACACTTTGGGGCTTTTGTTTATTTCCATGCTCTTTCCACAGTTGGCACATTCCCAAATCTAATATTTAACTTGGGTGTTCTTCCTCCTTTCAATTTAAATTTAGAGCCACTCTGAGTCATTGAGAATTGGATGGCATGCAATTTGAATAAATTATAATTATTATGGCATAATGTTACATTTCATATAAAGTAAAATTACCATAGAGGTGTCCTGGAATCTGTGTTTTTCCAAGGGTGAGTGGGTTTCCCATATGCTAGGAATGGGCACCCAACAAACTTTTAGTGTGAAGTATCTGATCTGAGCACCCATCTTTAAAAAACATTGTAAATCCATGTAAATCTATAAGCATTGCACAGTGAACAAACAAATCTTGAACATAGCATTGAATTATTTTTGTATGTAAAATTAAATTTAGTTTCCTTTGCCATGATTATATGAAATCTATTATCTTTCACATAATTATCATGTAATAGTAGCACATCTATTAGTCAAAATGCAGTTACCATATTTGAAGTCCTTGAGTATGACTAAAAACATTTAAATAGATTTTGAAAAATGCATAAACATTATTTTTTAAAAATTTAAATCCTATCCAATGTGGCCATTTTATATAAACATTTTACAGGATAACACACACAGACAGACAATTGTTCATATGTATAATTATGAATATATATATATATTATGAATATATATATATGTATTAAGATGCCCATAGATCTCCACAAAAATACATATAAGACAAATTTATAATGATACTAGTGGATTTAACTTCTAATTTTTCCATTATAAATCATGAGCTATGTTCAGACTTGGTCATATTTAAAGCAGGAATCATTGAAATCCATGGAACATAAAATTATTGATGATTAAATTAAGTACCATTGCTTCCAGTAGGCTTACACTAAGTCTGGATTCAGCCACATTAAAGTAGAAATTTCCTCGTCGACTTCCAGGCAGTATAAATTACATTCTTACCTGAGCATGAGGCCCACTGAAAAATAGAGAAATTGCTTTTGAGTCAGTGTGCGTAGAGTTTAATTTTAACTGTGTAGTTCTATAACAATTCCTGGGCTATCACAACATGCAAAATTAATCTTCAGGCTGCCAGAAAAAAGTCCTGCAATGCATTAGGGAAAGTGGCTATTGATTCCCCAGGTCTTGTCTTGGTCTCTAATCTATGGTATTGCATGTCCTGGGCAGGCAAGCGTGGGCGTCGCAGCAGTGCAGGATCGCTAGACAGCAATATGGAAGTAAGTAGGAAGTTACTGATGTCTAGCTGGATGTGATGTGCATTTCAAACCTTTATTTTATATACATATTTTGCTCTTTTTTTTCTTCTAACATACAACCTGCCTGCCTCAAATAAAATGCATGCCAAGGCTTTATAGTTTTAGCCTTTAAAAACCAACACTACTTCTGGTCTGTTTAGATCATGCATCATTTTTTTATTTCAGCTGCTGTTTTCCCCTTCTGTTCCTGCAAGCATGACTAAATGAATACGATGTGCCCTTTTGCCACTGTCACTCTGGTCCCTGTGTAAAGGCCCGATGATTCTTTGTTACACAGTGCACTTATTGTGCTGTTTGTTATTTAACGCAAAGTATTGAATTCATGCTTAGTCATTCACATTGCTTACTTTCTGGTTAAATTGTGAAATGTATGCAGTCGTGACATCATGGAATTGCATAGGTAGGGCATGGGAAAAGAAAACATATAAAACAGGTGAATTCAATGTGGATTTCATGAGATTTCATTCATCTTCAAACCATTTATATACTGTTCATGTCTTTGAATTCAGCCTGCAAATTGTGTGTGTGTGTGTGTGTGTGTGTGTACGTATGTATGTACGTATGTATGTTAAAACTGAATAGAGTGCAGTCCACATATAGCACACAAAGCATCTGCAGTTAATTGTCTGTAAAGAAAACAAAAGCATCCAGAGACTAACAAGATAGTCTAAAAGATAAATAGTTGAAAATACTAGGCAGCACATCAGCCTGCAAAAAGATAGAAGCAATCCATTTGCAAGAAAATATTTATTTTCTCCATTACAAAGAGGAACAGGCTATTTTAATTATAATCCTATTGAAAATTTTACCATGAAATCTGACTACTAATAGTGTGTAACTTGCCTTCAGGTTAATTCAACATAACTGTATATATTTTTGTCCTTGAAGAGAAAAATAAATAACATGACTATATTTTTAGTAGGGTAAAGAATGTAAAGCAAAATCAAAGATTTTGTGGTAACTGATTACTTTTCATTATTTAATAATTTCAGGGTTCTTTATTTTAAGAAAGCCACCAGTATTTGTTAATGAATCATACTTAGTATTTCCCACTTACAACTTGAAAAAAAGAAATTGCCAGAAAAAGAGATTTCTCCTGCAGTTCATAAAGCTATTTCTCCATATGAGCTTTTAAAGAAAACATGATGGTCACTGTGAACTTTTTCTTTTACACATATTTTTAAGATTTTTTTTAATTTTTATTTTCTATTAATTTCTTTTTAGGGGTCCATCATTAGCAGTCCTCATATGCGCCGAAGAGCTACATCAACCCGAGAGTGTCCATCTCGCCCTCACCAGACTATGCCTAATTCTTCCTCACTACTAGGGTCCTTATTTGGTAGTAAGCGAGGAAAGCCTTCCCACGGCCATTTAGCATCCGGCCCACCACCGCCACCTCAACACCCTCCCATAATGTCACACCCGCAGCACTCTCAACATCCTCCTGCCATGCACCACCCGGGTCCAGCTGAAGGGCAGACTCAGGCACAAGTGCACAGCCATCACTCTCAGTACTGCCATATGCAGAACCCACCTCCTTATCACCATCACCATCACTATCATCCGCCCCAGCACATCCAGCATCCGCACCAGTACCATCATGGGCCGCACTCGCAGCATGTAGCTCATGCCCAGCATTCGTACCTGCCACATTCCCACACTCCGTATTCTCACGCTCCCCATCCTCCCTTGCCCCCTCCTCATTTGGCACATCCTTCCCATGCTTCCCATCACCATGCACAGCCAGTAGCCCCTTCTACTTCAGCCAGCACGAAGCCCAAGCATAGCGGCATCAGCACAATAGTCTAGAAGCCAGCCAGTCACCCAGCCACAGCTGTAGCTCTAGGCCTAGATGTAAAGGCACTTACAGGAAACAGAAGCAGCCTATAATTCTGGTTATTTTTTTAATTTATTTTAAAAGATCCAAACCAGAAGCAACTTAATTGACTCCTTTGCCTTAAGGATTCAATGGATCAACCTCACAGTGCTGGTCTTGCAGTTCGGTGGTGACCTTTTCCCTCCTTTTTCTCTAGTAGCCTTGAAAATATGCTGCTTGCTGAAAACGTTAAGCTACCTTTTTTCATCCGCATGACCATTTTTAACAAGTAATGAAAACATAACTTACTCAAAATAAAAGGAAAACTATGAAATAAAATTAATGTGGCATTCTTGCTCTTTAATTTACAATGGGCAAAAAAAGTAGACCTCATATGGTTGATGAAAATACGTAAGTAAACTCTATGTAATATAAATATATAAATATAGACATATAGATATATATATATATATATACAGAAAGAGACAGACAGACAGACAGACAAGACACTGTATAGCTAACATTTATGCTTAGAAAAAGCTTTTTCAGTCCACAAAGCTAGCAATATATACTTTTCCATAATTTCCCTTACTGATAAAGGGCAGTAAAATAGATGAGTAGCAAATGGAAGTGTAGACCAAAAAAACTAAAGAACAAATTCCAGGCATTTCAGTACTCATTGAAAGTTCTCGGGACTTGAGAAAATAAAATCTTTAAGCAATCTTTGCAAAATGTGCCAAATAACATAGCATATAACTGTTGCAATCAAATATGCTTTGTACTCTATTAGTATAATAATATACTTATTCAGTATTATAACTGCTCTGCTATTTCAGGTAAGCAAACTAGTTAAGATGCAGTAACTATAAAGTAGCAACACGAGACAACCTTTACTATAGGTTGTCTCTACATTTTGGTTCCTCCAGTTCTTAGACACTTTAAAGGCTGTGATAACTGTGAACTTACATAGTTTACATTTCTTTTGTATTTGTGTATGTTTTAATAAATACACATGAAGATTTACATAGAAGGTATTTACATACGCTGCATGAACATTCATCTCAGACCCTGAAATAACCAACATCCATTCTTTTCGGCCGCATTGCCTCTTTACCATTTAATACTCAGTTTTTATCAGTGAAAACTTCAGACTTTTTTTCCACATGAGAGCAATCAGAAACTTGAAAGTTTATTTTAGTATTGAGTATAGATTTTTATAACTGTAATTCCATGTAGCCATGTGCTGGCAGCAGGATTTTCTCACCATTTTTCTCATCACATTTGTTAGTTTTATCCAGCACTCAGCAGGCTGAGTCTATGCTCGAACTGTCATAGTCCAGTTAGTCCAAGACATCTTGTAAAATCCAACTGTGCTGTTGTTGCTTATGTGTTGTCATTTGCAAGACCATATATTTCTTTGTAAACCTAAATCCTATTTTTTTAAAAAATAAAATAAAATCATACATGGAGCATACTTTGTAGTTTCAGCATTTTGAGCCACCTCAATCACGACTTTACATCTAAAAGGCAGAAACAAAAGGAACCGCAGAGCTGCACCAGCAGAATTCTGAATGTTGATTTAAAAGAAGAAGAGGAAAAATGTTCCCGTGAAAGATGGGTAAAGCCAAACAAAAACTGATTATTGCTTCTGAAAGAAGTCATAACGTATGAAACAACTTCTCTGTACTGGTGATTTCTGATCTCCAGTTTTCTTCCCTCACTTTCTAATATATGGATTATATGGAGTACCAGCAAAAATAAGCTCAGTAGTTTTGTTAACTTTCATTCACCAGAAACAACCACTTAAGAGAGTCTGATGTTTAAATTTGAAAATTATTTCTTATGCAATATACAACACCTTTTCCTGTCCTTAGTTTTCCCTCCATCTAATTTAATTTCATAGGAAATTTTAATAAAAATAATGTTAACATCCAAGTTGTCCTAGATTGTGCAGATTACCTAAGGGGGAACATCACAACTCAAGGATCTCTTCACATTTAAATTTGGGTTTTCTTCTTATAAGGAATAATACAACTGTATGCATGTCATCTAATGTTAGTAGTATTGAGGCTACACTCTCCATAACGTATATTTGCAAAGTATTTCAGTGTTACTGTTGATATTAGTTGAAGTAAAGTGTTAACATATTTAAATATGTAAGCTTTTCTTCAAACCTTTGTACCAATAGTAGAGTTGAATTGTAACTTATAAGTTGTTCCAGAAAAGATAAGATAGGACATTTTTTCCTTTATGTTGTTCATTGTATAATTTGCATATATCAAACTCAAAGCAGTGGGCTGGATAGTCATTATTTTACATTTCAAACATTAATATCTGTATTATCTATTGCATATTTTAAAAATGCTATCCATCTTTTATACTCATTGTTTTGATATTCCAGAAAAATCAAAAATTTTAGGTTTATAGATTCATATGCATTTAGTTAGATACAAGTTTTATCTTTTATAATTATACAGAAAAAGTAATCATCACAAATTTTGATGATTATCAAATATAAAAAAATAATCAATAAACCCATTCAATTAATATGCTATTGCATAAAAACCCAGTGTTATTGCCATTTAGACAAAACATCCAAGGAAGAGAATTACCTTTAGGTTTAAAAGTAAAAAAAGAAAAATACTATCCATGTTTTGGAAAATGAAAGTAATCATTATTACAATTTATATGCTACTGAAGAAAATAAATTGTATTTTTAAAAAGATATTGGAAAGTTTTAATTATGTTTTCCTTACTGATTAAAAAGCAGTATAAAGCACTACTGAACCACATCTCTTTCTCTCAGTGAAAACTGTAAGAAAAATGGACCTTGTAAAAATATCTTTTCTGGGACAACCATCAATTATATATTTCTTTTAATTAAGAATGAAATGTAAATCAATGTAAAGAAAACCAAAGTTATCCTATTATAATGTAAATGTCTTGTATTGCTAAAAGTCTTACAGCATAACTTGTAGGATGATTTTCCCATCAAGCACTGCATGCAGCTGAAACCTCGTTTCTTGATTTTTAAATGAGCTGAAAAACGGTCAGCAGCTACTTAACAATGACACTTTACATGTTGACTTGCTGTTTCATATACAGCTGTGCATTTTCTGCAATTAAGCATGAGTTTCGCTGTTTCCATTGTAAAATATCATCACACCTTGCCTGCAAAAAAGTGTGTACATAGTTCAAAGAAAAAAATGACCAATCATAAGATACAATTTTGAAGGAGGGAAAAAGGGAGTGGAAATAGGACCAAGTAGGAAGAATAATTAATTCTCTAAACTGTATATAGTGTGTAAATTAGTATTAATATAAGTCTGCAGTCACTTTTCAGGTTACACACAGTACCTGTCTCTGCTAGGAACTAAATCCCAGCTTTGAATAGTATTAAAACTGTTAGAATTAGATTGAATGCAGACTGTTAAAAGACTTCAAGAAACATCATGCTCATGAGAAGCTTCTGTAAAGGGAGATTCAAGAGATTTTGTAACTGTTGGAAAAGGAGGAGTGCTTTCATTTTAATATGCATTTGTTTGTAAGTAGTATCAGACTTTATTGTTGTTAAACTATAACTGTGATTATGTGGGAAATCAAATAAATCACTTTGAACTCACCCAGTTTCTCATTCTTTGTAGAACATATATTTTTTCATATTAATTGAATAAAATTATTTATGCCACTTTAATTCTTGGACATCTCATTTTGCATTGTTTTAAGGAGAAGAATTACATTCAAAATAAGGAAAGGGTTACTTGCATTTATTTATTCATTTCAGATAATAGATTCAGTAATGTACATAATATTAGTTTAGTTTACTTATTGTCAATGGACCTCATACAACGAAATTAAATGCCATCTTCAGTGTACATTGGTTATCATCATGCAATCTCACTATAGATCTTCTGCTTCACATCAACTACTGTTCCCTTATAATCATAAGGAATATTAATGATGTTGGTATAAGGAACATAAAAAAGAAACTGTAGGCTTGATTTTGGCTGCTCAAGAGTAATGTCCTAAAGGTGCTTTTTCAGGAGGCAACTGGACTTTGTTTTTTCTTTTGAAGATGTTTGGCTTCTCATCCAAGAAACTTCTTCGGCTCTGGTAGGATAGTGGGAAATGGAATTATCTGTCCCTTTTATCTACATTTCCAAATAATTTCCCATTCCTTCCTGTGCACAAAATAGTAATTATTTTTTCAAGCTATTACAAAGCACATATCTTATTGAAGGTCAGATACAAACAACACAAGTGGAGACAATCACTGACTCAAAGGTATTGAGCCTTGTTAAAAAAATCACAGGAAATCAATTAAAATAAAGGTTTTGCTTGGGCAGCATATTTATTAAAACAGTATTATGTAATCCAGTATCTGAGTAACTACATAATGTTACAAACACAACATCTTACAAACTACATAAAGAAATTGTGTTGCATTCACATTAGAGGCTTTTCACAAAAAATCTGAATTTCAATTTCTGTTCACTATTGTAAACATAGGCTGATAAACTGGTGTGCCATTGCACCTCACCGGAGAAAAGTGGGAAACAAAAAACTAAATTAAAAAATAGTCTCTAGAAAAGGCATAAGTTGTGAAGAAAAGGAGAACAGTCTATGAACCTGAATGATGTTTCTTCCCTTCTACTTGTGTTTTGCTTCCATTTTGAAAGGTGCTTCTAAACAATTGCAGAATTGACTGTGAAAAGGCAAGTTATTGTTACAGTAATTCTTTATTAACTGCTAAAAATGAATATTCCAGCCTTACAGATGGCTGGGTGGATCCAGCATGGCATAACAAGATAACGAAGTACAATAGTGTGAACCATTTATTCAGCATAGTAATAAGTTTTTACTAATTTTCTAAATAGCTAATTTTCTATGTTTTTGTGTTTTTTGTTGAAAAACACATGTAGTTCACAACTTATGACAAATGAGCCCAAAATTTCTATTGCTAAGCTACAGTTGAGTTTTGCCCAATTTTACGACCTTGCCATAATTATAAAGTGAATCACTGCAGTTATAAAGAGAATCTGGCTTCCCCATTGACTTTGCTTGTAAGAAGGTTGCAAAAGATGATCACGTGAGCCCAGGCCACTGCAACCATCATAAATGTTGCCAAATGTCTGAATTTTGATCAAATGACCATGTGCAATGATTGTATGAAAAATGGTCATAAGAGAGCCATAGTGGCGCAGTGGTTAGAATGCAGTATTGCAGGCTAATTCTGCCAACTGCCAAAGTTCGATTCACCTGCTCAAGATTGACTCAATCTTCCATCCTTCAGAGTTTGATAAAATGAGGACCCAGATTGTTGGGGGCAATATACTAACTCTGTAAACTGTTTAGAGAGAGTGTAAAAGCCCTGTGAAGCGGTATATAAGTCATTGTTTTCAGTGCCATTGTAAACTTCAAATAGTTACTAAATGAAAGGTTCTAAATTGAGGGCTACTGGTAATTGTATTTTATGAAACAACAACAGAGATCCATCAAGTCACTGAGATAAATATATTAATAATTTCATCAATATTTTCAAAACTGGAAATTTATTTTTCCCATGTATATATGTGTATTTTTCCATTGAACACTTTTCTAATATTTCTGCCCACTGTACTTTTTAATTATGAATTTTTGCAAACTTTGTGAAATGAATAAATTTTATCAAATGAACTCTGGTTCTCTCTCTAAAAATAGAACAAAGTTGAGATTTTTAGTTTGGCTATCGAAGAATTTATTATAAAATGGTGAGAAAAAATCACATTTGTTAATTGAATAGTGTGAAGATATAACTATTACACAAAGCATTGCATTAAACTGAAAGACAGCTTTTTAGTCATTTAATCATAAAATTAATTTTAGTTCTCTGTGTTGTTCTGAATAATATATGGAAATCTCTTTAAAAATGTTGAAATAGGTTAACTCTTATTTAAAAGGATGAATCACCAAACAATAGATAATTTAAAAATATGGCTTTATGTATCTCAAAATAGATAAATAAGAAAATAAAGTTTCAAAATATTTGAGTAAGAGAAGGAAGAACAATTATCTCATCTAAACTTGTTAACAGAAAGCTGTAATAGAAAACTTCGGCACTTTTTCTGCTAAAAATTACTCTCCTAAATTGGTTTATTCTACAAGAAAAATTGAGCACACTGTATGTAACATGTTAAATAAAACTATCAGTATCTAATTGTTCTCCCAGATCATGGGGTTTAACCTTTTTGGTTTCAATTCTGCCTCCCGGTCAGCTATACTATTTATTTCCTTTATGCATGTTGTTATTTTTTTTACAAAACTGTAAAGTGCCTAGAGTTGTAGTGGAGTCAAGCAACCAGATAGAAACCATCTTGCATTCCTAAAAACCACAAACTTAGGGATTCAGTACATAACAATCCAAAGCAGAGCTACTTTACTATAAGCCTTACTTTTATTTATTTATTTTTGAGAGAGGAGAAAAAAGCAAGATCACTCAGGCTGCTGAGGTTTTTTTTAATTTTCTTTTAAATCTACTATTAGGAAATACAACATATAAATAAAACGGCACACAAAACGAACCACTCAAAACATAAAACCAAATGGCACGAGAAAGGCGTCGGCGTTAGTGCAAATGTAAATACAGAACATCACAATCCCCAGTTCCGGGAGGGAAGGGGCGTGAGAAAATGTAATAAAAATAAAATAAAGATCAAACATTCAGAATGCTTCCAGACAGGCTGAACAGATGTTGGGGGCAATAGGCTGACTCTGCAAACCGCTTAGAGCGGGCTGTAAAGCGCTGTGAAGCGGTATACAAGTCTAAGTGCTATTGCTAATATGCCACAGACAGCTGATCTACGACTTTTAACAGCTAAAATGAGATGGAGCCTAGAAGCCTCCAAAAAAAGGTTTTGCAGCAAAAGTCAAAAACCAGCGCTGCAGATTCAAAATCCAGGTTTCATTTCCACGCAAGCCTGAAGCTTGCCCTGCTTCTTTTCCCATCCGAACATTAGCGTTAGACGTCTCAACTTCGCGCAGCTTCATCTTCACACACGGACGCGGGTGCGGCAACTTGGGCTGCCTTGGAAATTGGCCATTCGACGTTGCGTCATTAAAGTGCGCCGGTCGTTTCTTCGCTGTCGGTGCGAAGGGCAGGAGCTGTTTCCCGGAGACATGAGTGGGCTCGCTCTGCTTTTGCGAGCAGCGCGAACGGCGCTCCCACCCGGGGCCAGGCTGTTTCGCACCGGCTGCTCTCGGCCGGCTTTTGTTAAGGAGCTTTTCAGGGGGAACTTCCAAGAGGTGAGGCCGCCGAAAGCTCCGCGGTTTCCCTGGGCTGGGGGACCTTGGGATTTAAGGGAAGACCCAGGTTTCCAGCATCTCAGGAATCCCTTGGCGAAGCAGGGATCTGCTTTTTAACTGGGGGTGGTGTTTCCCATGTCTATGGAGATTCTCCGTCATCCAGGTCATGGTTGTCCCAAAGTTGGTTTTTCAAGAGGCAAGTGGACTTTCTGGTTTTTCTTTGAAGACGAGTTTCGCTTCTCATCCAAAAGGTGAAGGAGCTTCTTGGATGAGAAAAGAAACATCTTCCAAGAAAAATTAGAAAGTCCACTTGCCTCTTGAAAAACCAACTTTGGGATTTTCAAGTGAAAGTTAGGGGGGGGGGAAACACCTTTCCTTTTCTCTGGTGTTTCATCTCAAATTCAGATCTCAAGCTCTGTAATTTTAGGCTGTAGCTATGTACAGGTAGTCCTCGATTTACAACAATGAGGTTAGTGACCATTTGAAGTTAACAGCACTGAAAAAAGTAACTTACGACCATTTTTCACACTTATGATGGTTGCAGCATCCCCGTGGTCACATGATTTACATTCAGATGCTTGACAGCTGTCTCACATTTGCAACGGTTGCAGTGTCCTGGGGTCTTGTGAGCAGTTTTTGCAACCTTCTGACAAAGTAAATGAGGAAACCATATTTACTTAACAACCGTGTTACTAATTTAACAACTGCAGTGATTTATTTAAGAAATGTG
>JANHFK010002852.1:0-11598 GCA_036250565.1 Sibynophis collaris | reverse complement strand
GGTTTCCTGCCTAGGCAGGGGGTTGGACTAGAAGACCTCCAAGGTCCCTTCCAACTCTGTAATTCTATTCTATTCTAGGCATTAACGACCTCTGCATGATTCCTATGCATGCACAGGTCATATAAATATTTGTATTGCATTAGAAGTTGCCCAGAGTTGTTATATTAGTGAGATGGGCAGTATAGAAATCCAATAAATAAACAATATAGGTTACTCACATTCACTCACAGTATAGGCAATATCTGTATGTGAAAAAACAAAACTTCGAGCATGCATGCAAAACACAGGTATATACATTCCCTTTCAAAAATTAAACTGTGTTCTTGTGGGAACAAGGACAGTGAGACCAATCCTTGTCCTCTGCCCCCTAACCATAATACAGCAAGGAGTCCTTTGTCCTCCCCACCCCAAAAGAGCCACTGACCATTCACCCTTGGATTACCCATCTGCTATCTTCATTTGTTTCCAGTTCTGTACAGTTTTATAGAGTTTTTGGGATGTGTTGAGTAGCTCTGTATGAAATAAAATGTTGAATTTGAGTTATAGTGATGTTGAATTGAAAAACTGTGCTTTTCATGGTTTATTGATGACTTCATCATCCCTTACTGAAAGCACAATAAGACACAAGTTTTCTAAATATACTACTTTAATGAAGACAATATTGGTATAAGCAAGATTTTGTTTGCAAATCATGCACTCTTAGCTATGTGTTCCACTTGTTGATACTTTAATAACTTCTCGAATAACTTTTGGCTTGGTGATCTTCAGATGCATTAGATTTCAGCTCCCATAATTCACAGCCAGCAAGATGGTACACTTCAAGTACAGCACCAAATTAGGCAGGATTAGAATAAAAAGTACTTAATGTTTCACAATATTCTATTTTACCAAGAAATTAAGAGTTACACAGTGACAGTTTCTCTTGATAAGCTTTCATACTTATTATTGGCATATATTTTATAATGCAATTTTATGCATCTGGACTCAAAACCGAACGCACCTTTCTGTGAGATAACTGAGTTTATGATTACAGTTTTAATACATGTTGGTGTCTCTCAGCCTTGTTTGTTTAATCCGGAACATGTTCCTAATTTTTCATTGGGAAGCAGAGTTGTGTAATCTAGGTAACAAAAATGGCGATAAACTCCATTTAAGAATATTCACACAAGAATTCCTGTGTGAAATATTGCAAACAAGAGTCATTATGAGTGATTGTGTGTTTGTTTTAAAGTTAGCCTTTGGATTACGATCATTTCTCAGCTATTGATACGTTTATTGAAGACAAATGTATTAATTGCATTGAGAAGAAATCTGTTTGTTTAAAACCTTGACTGCTCCTAATTAATATTTTCCATTTTGTTCCTGATGATTGTAGGTGGGATTATGGAAGAGCCATGCACAGCATAAGAAAAATGGGACTTGCTTTATAGGCAGCCGGAGACAGCCGGTTAACAATAGATTTCAGACTTCCAAGTGCCTTCAGAGTGTTCTAAAAGAAGTTGAATTAATCCGAAATTCTAGAGATGGACAAATTGAAGAAGCAATTAAGTTTAACCAAGAACTGGAAAAAGAACTAAGGAATTCTCATGAAGCCTTCATAGCCCTGGAAGATTGCAACCACAGCTTAAAAAGAGAGCAGGCAGAAATGAGGAAGAAAGTTGAAGAAGCAAGATGTGTTATCGTTAACAGCCTTGCAAAAGTAAAGGAGCTAGAAACTAAAGCCCATAAAGTGTCCCAACTGCAGATCTATATCCAGCATCTAGAATCTCAGCTACAGTATTATAGGTAAGGCTGAAAGTTTAAAAGTAAATAAATGTAACAGACTGAATGCAAATGTGGTTTTGGAACCCTTGCTGAAATGTGGGTAGAGAATTAGCTGCTACAGTATGTAGTTATTTTCTTAGTAGGGACTCACTGCAAAGCTTTACTTATCTTCTTTCTAGTTAATGTAGCAGCAAACATGATTTCCTAGTAACAGTGGAGACCACCAAAGGAAATCCCAAAAAGCCATTGACAAAAAAACAGCAGATGTCAACAATCTAATTTAGCAAGCATTATTAATGGTATTGTGGCAGTGGATGTTTAGAAAGGGTAACTTGTAATCTAATGGGGGAGGCCTTTAGGGAAAAAAAACACAGCTGGTAAGCATTAAGGGCATTGGTTATCCACAATGCAATTTTATTATTCTGAGCTTCAAGTTAATATTCAACACTGCACTTTGAGATTTCTCTTGCTTTGGTACAGCATAATTTTTCTTTAAACTATTCAAAAAGTATTTCAGGTAATACTGTATGTCAAGTACTTTGTCCAAGATACAGTGGTTGTTATGCTATTTAAGGTTTGCAAGCAAATGCCTTGTAAAATGATTTTCAAAAGTGAACAACGTTTGCTTGAGTCACGGTGGCGCAGTGGTTAGAGTGCAGTTCTGCAGGTTACTTCTTCTGGCTGCCGGCTGCCTGTAATTTGGCAGTTCGAATCCCACCAGGCTCAAGGTCGACTCAGCTTTCCATCCTTCCAAGGTGGGTAAAATGAGGGCCCAGATTATTGGGGGCAATATGCTGACACTATAAACCGCTTAGAGAGGGCTGTAAAGCACTGTGAAGTGGTATATAAGTCTAAGTGCTATTGCTATTCATAGCCTTGTCCGCTTTGTTATTTGCTACTTGCATAATAATAATTATTGGGGCTTCATATATGTTCAACTTTATGACATAAATTAATCATCTGATTTGATATGTAGAATTGAATAACGATTTCTCCATCCATAGTCAAGACAACCCCCCCCCCCCAAAGTGATACTGAGAAATAGGGTCACAATACTACATTGATGGGCATATTATATTAGCCCAGTATTGCTTTCAGCTTTGTCTGCTGCCCCTGGTAAAGAATGATAATGCAAAAAGCTGCAACAGGGGCCAGAAGAGGTCATACTGAAGAACGCAATTATATGATGTTGTAATGCAAGCCTTGCCTTTTCTCTAAATGCAGATAACATGTCACGCCCACAAAAAGGGGCAGAACTTCCAGTGGAACACCACAATGCTGCTTTTGTCCTTTTCACGAGAGCAGCAAGATCCTGTGGACAGTGCTAACCAAAAGCTGCTTCCACACCTATAATTGAAAAGTAAAAGCATCTCTATAGCAGCATTTCTCATCCTTGGCAGACTTAAGATGCCAGCTGGAGAATTCTGGGAGTTGAGGTCCATACATAAAATTGCCAAGTTTGAGAAAAGTTGCTCTATAGTATAAAACACATGTTTGGTTAAAACAGGTTACTAGAATTGGGCTGTAAAATAGAACAAGCAGTAGTCAGTATCCTTCCATTTATAGCAATTGCAACAGCAGTTAGACTTATATACTGCTTCACAGTGCTTTTACAGCCCTCTTTAAGCGGTTTACAGAGTCAGCATATTGCCCCCAACCATCTGGATCCTCATTTTACCCACCTCGGAAGGATGGAAGGATGGGTCAACCTTGAGCCTGGTGAGATTCAAACTTCCAAATTGCAGTCAGCTGGCAGTCAGCAGAAGTAGCCTGGAGTACTGCATTCTAACCACTGTGGTACAGCAGCTCTTATGATCTGTAGCTCTTTATGAGCTTACCTTTGTAATGAATAGATCTGTTAATGTATTTTTGTTGTTTCCTTTGGGTTAAATCCATTACAATAGTCCTTGTGGATTTCATGGACATCACTATGTGAATTTACAACCAATATGCTATGTTTGAAAGAGGTATTTCATTATTTATTCATTTTCTATCCATTTATGTGTTCTAACTATGACTAGGTGCTGGATGTCTAAAACTAAATTTGATGATGCATGTGTTGCTTTCATTATTGTTGGCATTGAATTCTAGCCTCTCAGTTTACCTTAAAGCAACAGTGATGGCTACAAGTCTATGCCATATAATCATTCAATAAAGTTTTGCTCAAGAGGTAGAATATTAGAAACCAAAGCCAGGAGTATGATTAAGCAGTCAAATTGTTCGATTTTTTTAATGCAGAATCTAACAAGGAATTCACTTTCAGTTTTTTCTAACCATGAGAACAATACCTATATTAAGTTGTAAAACATATATTAGAACAACATATAACAATATTCTAAGCAAGCACCAATATTGAAATTTCAATTCAGTCCTATTCTACTGAAGCCTGAAGAATTATTGCTGTAATAGGCTATAATCTAAGGCAGGGGTCCCCAACCCCCAGTCCGTGGACCAGCACTGGGTCACAGCAAGCCAGAAACTGGGCCACATAAACAATCAAAGGTCCAGCTGCGGGATGTAGGAAGCACATGAAACCACACACCCTCCAGTCCGCAGAAAAACCTCTCTCCCCAGAACCAGTCCCTGGTGCTCAAAAGGTTGGAAGCCGGTGATCTATGGAAACTGATTGAAATACCATTGACATGTTATATGAATATTCTCTTTTATTTTTCCATCTTACTGTGATGCTCAAAAGTAACTATAAATACTTTTGGTAGCTTAAAATAGCCATTTCCTTTGTTAATCTATTAGTTCCTTTCCATTCATTTTATAGGGTTAAAGAATGAGTTACTTGTATTGTCAAGGTATTGTTGTCTGAAGTTGGAGAATAGTTTAAAAATAGTAAGTCATAGTCATTTTTATTGCTATTGTAAGTGTGTGTTTTTTAAAAAATTTTTTATGAAATACAGATTTATTTTTTTAAGAACTCCTAAATGTTACTTTTTTCCTGCCATGCATTGATGCTTTTGTAATTGACGTGTTGGTTCTCCTAACTTAAATCATTGATGGATTCCATTGCTGTTACTAGAACTTGATTCTTATTATAATTTCAAGTGGGAATTAAGAACTGCCTTTACATCATTAGGAAGGGAGGATTTATAAGCAAGTATATAGCACTCTTGGTATTTATCAGGTTTAGTCTTGGATTCTTGCCTACTAGTGTGCTTTTCCAAATTTTAATTGTGCATGAAGTTCATCCTTTTGGAAAGGGAGGTAGGCTAATTTCATAAATAAATATGGACCCAGGCTTGTCCAGGAAGAACTTTTCAGAATAACACCAAGGTGGCAATCAACAGCTAGGGACTAACATGTATAAAGCTTATGATTAAAAGCAGTTCCTTGCAATGAGACATCACTATGTGTTCAGACAGTGGAAGGCATTTGAATGGACTGAAGTGCAAAATGCAGAATATGGATCCAGTAATTTATTCCTGTTTTTAACTATCCTGTAAGGTAACTATAAGTGCTTTTTAAGTAGAAAAGGGAGATCAATTTGCTGATGTAAATCAAATGCAAAGTCTTTTAATTTAATAAAAGTAAGAAGATGGGAGGGGGAATTTTTCCTTCATAAAATGTAGAACTGTGGAAGAAAATTAGCGGAAATAGAAAATGTTTCTCCCTCTATATCGTATTTCTTTGTTTATTTTATTTCTAATCTGTCCAGAAGCCAAAATTAGTCTAGAGAAAGTGGGGCCCACATATTTATTTACATTTTTTCTCATTGTGGAAATATTCCTCCCGCTCTGCTCTGAAGTAATTTCAGCTTTCAGTATTGGAGGATGAGGAGAGAGAAAACAGGATATACGAATAGCTTCACTTCCTATCTTTTATGCTGCTTTAGTATGATGCAATTTTGCACAATAGAAGCATTCAAGTTACCCTTACATTCTTTGTTCATGCATTTATTTCTGATGCAAAGATTATAATTTCAGATATCACAAATAAAGCAGAGCAGGACATTCAAATGGGCTTAAATTCATTTCCCAAAGTTCTAAACTCTTAACAATAGCCCAATCTGAGGGTTTTTTTGTTTTGCTGTGGATCCATGTGTTCATTTGTAGCTGAAGATTTGTGTACCATTTTTTGTTCAAATTGTGGTGAGGTAATCTTTTGTTCTTTAATTTGTCCATAGAACTTAAATCTACCTAAGCATCACAGGGATAAGATGAAAGGAAATCCAGGAATTGTTTCATCCATCTGCTAGGTCTACATTGGATGGAAGATTAGAGAATAAAGTTAAGAGAAGATATTCAGGTGATTTCAATACCATCTTTGGGTACCATTAACTTTGAGCAGTTATTAATTTCTCTAAGGCAGTGATGGCGAACCTATGGCACGGGTGCCACAGGTGGCACGCAGAGCCATATCAGTGGGCACACGAGCTTTGCTCTAGCTCAGCTATAGTGTGCATTCACACATTGACCAGCTGATTTTCGGGCCTTCTGGGCCCACTGGAAGTTGGGAAACAAGCTGTTTCCGGCCTCCATAGGGCCTCCAGGGGGATGGGAAGCCCCGTTTTTTGCTCTCCCCAGGCTCCAAAGGCTTTCTAGGAGCCTGGGGAAGGTGAAAACGGCCTTCCCTACCCTCCCGGAGGTCCTCCGGAGGCCGGAAATGGCTGGGGGTGGGGCACATTGAATTATGGGTGTGGCACGCATGCAAGCGACCCACCCACACTCCTCCCATTTTTGACACACGATGGCAAAAAGGTTAGCCATCACTGCTCTAAGGAGTTACATTCCATAATGTTAGTATTCTGATTTTGTAATGAGGGATTCAGAGCAAGTTGTTACATTTCTATTCTTGCTGTGGAGATTTTTCATTCGATGAGCTTGCTCTCAAGATTTTTGCTACTCCTTCAGAGGTGGTGTCTTATAAGCCGCTCTAATAGAATGAAATAATATCAATATCTGACCTTTTAGGAAATTGGCTTGATTAGCTTAATATCAGCCACAGAATTAAATATGATTTCATGACACACTAATTCAGGGTGCAAAACAAATGATTTAAAGAATGGGATTGTCCCCGAGGATCTCAGCTTGGTCAGGTGTACCCTTAAAAGCTAGTTTCATATAGCCTGGTAAAAACCTTCAAGAAATGGGTGAGAATTCAGAACTATCAACATTAAAAACTGGTTATCTACAGTCACTTGCAGGCTTCTTTCCAGTCAGTTTATATTTTTCATCCCAGGTACACCTGATTACCCACCCAGGACTCATGCACCATAAGCAGTAGCATTCATTGGCATCAATATGGCCTGGACCTAAGAAATGTACATAATTGGTTTTTGTACTTAAATCTTTGTCAGCTGTCCTGTCTACCCTCACATGTTCCTGAATTTTAAAATGTAAAAGAAGACCACCTCCACAAGAAAGTTATATTACCACTTCCATAACACTGCAGAGAAAATTACATTCATCCAGATAAATGAATGCTTTCTCTCATCTTCAGAAAGACCAATTCTGAATATCTTAACATGCAGTAATAATGGCAAAAGTACTTCCTTAGCAGCAGATAAGTACTTCCTTACCAGTCACAGCAATAAATATCAACTCTCTAGAAACTAAGTTCCATATTCAATAATATCAGAAGCTTCAGAGCAGTGGTAAAATCCAATTTTTTTTACTATTGGTTCTGTGGGCATGGCGTTGTGTGGCTTGGTGGGCGTGCCAGGGAAGGATACTGCAAAATCTCCATTCCCACCCCACTTTGGGGCCAGCCACAGGTGGTATTTGCCAGTTCTCAACTAATCAACATTTCCACTACTGGTTCTCCGAACTGCTCAAAATTTCCGCTACCGTTTCTCCAGAACCTGTCAGAACCTGCTGGATTTCACCCTTGCTTCAGAGGATCATTATGACTAGATAAGTTGCTTCCCTGCAGACTAGAATAGTATATATTTACCACATTTGCATGCTGTTTGTGGCTTATTGTAGAAGTGATGCACATTGAAGAATTAGGAATCAAATGTTTGTCAGACACAGGTTTAAATCCTGGCACAACGTCTCCTGTGCCTTTAGTTAACAGTTTAGTTTAGTTGGGGCTGGTTTTTTCCCACTACACTGTTGAAAATCAGAAACATCTCTTCCAAGTTTACAAAATGCTTCTATGTGGTCTGAGAATCAACAGCTTCTTTCTTGGCAGCTTCAACTTTAACATTTAAATAATGAGGCCCTAAGCCTATAAGATTTTCAAGTTAATATCAGTAGTTTAAATTATGGCTGATGAACAGCTGGCAAACTGTACTTTAGACCAGATGGCAATCTAGCTGCAGTATTATGCACAAATTGCAATTTCTAGGCAATTTTCAAGAGTATGCTGTGGTAATTAAATAGGGAATTTAACAGGGCGTGGATAACTACAGCCAAATCCCACCGAATCAGAAGTGGCATACTAGTCATAATGTACGTATGCACTTCCAAAAAATATACTCAGTCTATTATCAAATTTCAGCCATTTTCAAGGGTACCAAGTGGGTGGATTAGTTGTAAGTAGCGATAGAGCCAGAAGCTGGATAGAGGCATTATCACTATCAGCATCCCATTGGCTCCCTCCTTTTGCTCAATATCTACAAGGAATTACTAAGAGAGATCACAGTGATCTGAACTCCAGCTTCTGGCATAAGTCATTCATTAAAATGACCAAAACAGTTTAAGTGACCTAACCAGTTATTTAAGTGAATAGACATTCTTAAAAAGAGCATAATGTAGACTATCATGCTTTCAGCTTGGAGGGATTATTCACTCTAATATATTTAATGTAAGGACTGCTTGAAGTAAACAAAGTAAAAGCTTTTGCACAATGCCTTTCAGTTTTAAATTTATGAAAATTATGATTAGCAGCATGGTATCTTTTTGGAAGAAAGACTGCCAAACTTCTTGCTATACTCCTTTTTTATCCTTTGTTTCTTTTTTTCACAATGTATTGAGGGATGACATATTGCTTAACATTCAGTGAATTGGGGCAATTCCATGGAAACACAATATAGTATCACCCACAATTCTCAGTGTTCATTGAAGCAGACCTACATTTGCACAGTCTGAGAGATTCCAGAAGCCTATGTGGGAGCTGTTTGTCGTGCATATTGTAATTGTCACTTAGCAACCAACATTGTGATGCACAATTTATGTAGGCCGAGATACCAAGATCTATGAGCTGTGGAGTGGAAAGGGGTGGTGGTAAAATCCCCCACCACCCCAAAACCAAAGGTAGTCTATCACAGTATGGGTGGTAGATTTTTTACCCTAACAAAGAATCTGCAAGAACTTTGTTAATGTTGCATTTCTATAATAATAATAATACCATATGTTATTGGTTGCATACCAGATGTATAATCACTTGGAAATGAAAGCCATTTTTTCTTATAAATTTAATGGAGGGTTTTTTTGGTTTAATTTAGTATTTAGGCAATTTAAAGCTGATTTTGAAATTCCATCCTACATTTTGACATGTAGTAAAGACCAGCTACATTTTTCAATTTCAGTGTGTGACTTGCCAGGTTTTTTGGCAAAATATCTTTTTTCCCCCTTTGCATTTGACGTATTTTATTCTCTCTCCAACATAAAAACTGGAACTAAAAGTATTGTGTATTTTGGATTTTAACATTCTTTACTAAGCAGCATTTAGTAGCTCTGTCTCATGTTGACCAGGTGGTAATAATACAGTTCTAAATGCTAAAAGATTTAGTCCTAGAATATATTTCTGATATGTTCAGTGTAAAAAAAGCAAACAGCCTCTCCATATTAAAAAGTGTGAGGAGTAGAAGTTAAACAGTAACACAAACACAATGCATTTTTCAATCTTGGGATATTTTCATGTGTCTGGCTTTGTGCTTTATGCAAGGAGCAAAAATATACTTCGCATGTCAACATCCTGCAAATGAGGGGCAACTGCAGCCCTGTAATCCATGTGATCAATTTGGCATTCCTGTCAAGAATGGATGGGCTATCTCCTTGGTAATTAAATATACCAAGCATGAAATCTATTCAGTTCTCCAAAGTGATTGATCGTCAGCATTTGCTGCAGAATGCTGAAAATACAAAGTGCTTAATAGAATATAATAAAGCTTGTATATCTCTTCTGACATTTATAGAATTCATTGGAGATTTTCAGTAATCATACATGAATATTGACATTCACTAAAATTTGATGAATGCATATTTAATGATCCAGTGCATCAGATGCTGAGAAAAACTAATTAGCTCCTGTTTCAATGTGCCACATATGTGAGTTTTCTGGATGTCTCCTTTGGGGATAAAGTCCTGGCCTTTTTGCTGAATGCTGCAGAACGATTCCTAGGATCATATTTTATGATTGTGCTCTACAAAACTCTATACTGTTTTACGTAGAATAACAATATTTCCACTAAAAGTTGTCTCTTCAAAATTCTCTTGGAAATGAAGTATTGCTAAGCACTACTTTGTAATTCCTTGAAAAGCTATGAACCACATCTGCCATTGAGCCACAAACTGGCATGACTATTAATGTTGAATAATGGCGATAGATATCCTTAGACTGATGGATGCCAGTGGAAAAGCTCCCAAAGATACAGCTTCACTACAAATGCATGCACATAGACAGAGATTAAGTGTCAGTGCCAAGTGTTTTATCTTGACAAAACCTGTTTTCATAATGCAATGTTTTGGGGAAATTCTTGAAGTATATGAATGCTGAGAATCTGGCATATAGTGATGGATATCTACTTTTATTCTCTGTACTCAACTTTATGCTGATGCCAAATGTCATTCTAATTGCTGTAGTACACCCAAAAAACAATACAAGAAAGAGCAGATGAAGAATAGGCATGGCAAGACAACATTCTGCATGGCCAGTACATTAAAAAAAAAACCAGCAGGGAAAGCAGATAACAACCAGATATGGCAATGGCTAAGAGCAGGAATTTGAAGGAGAATGAGACAGAGACTGCATAAGACCACATCTTAAGAACAAACACATACAAAATCAGAATTGAAAAGGTAGCAAAAGACAAGAAGTATCACCTCTGCAAGGAGCTGAAGAAATAGTGGACGACCTAGTTAACTGCTATAAGAAGATTGCACAGACTGACTTCAAACAATGGCATGAAAAACTAGCAACAATGGTACATTGGCATATCTGCAAGAAATACCTTTTGACTGCTAGCAAGAACTGGTGAGATCACAAAACAGAAATTAAAATGCTTTTGGACTTTAGAATTCAAACAGACAAGCATCTGCCACATAACATCCCAGGCTTAACAAAAAAAAGGAAAAAAAGTCTGGGTAGTGGATATGGCAGCACCTGAAGAGAAGAGAAAAGAAAGAACTGAAGAAAGTCACAAAATATACAGACCTGCATATAGAAATAGAACAACTGTGGTAAAAGAAAGCAATGATAGTACCGATAGTAATAGGTGCCTTGGGTGCAACTGCAGAACATTTGGAGCACTAATTGAACACCATTGGAATCGACAAAATCATCATCAATCAATTGTAAAAGGAAGCTTTACTCTGAACAGCTTACATCCTGTGATGATTCCTTTAACACCACCAAACAACATTTACCTATCTCCTGTCCTTGGGAAGGATTCTTTATCTTTGGCCAATCTAGCAAAAGTACCTTATTTTTACTTTCAGAAGGTTTCATGGCCTTGCCTGCTAAATATTCTCTAACCCTTCTTGGCTAATTCTACATAGCTGTTGATCATTCAGCTATCTCAAATGCCAGCCATGATTGAATAAGCCAATCATGTATACCTTCTCTGAGTTTTTATGAATCTTATTTTTAACCCATTCAAAGAGGTTCCCAGAGCTAGGGTTTTGTTTTGTTTTGTTTTGTTTTAGCTAAAAAGCTTTCAAA
>JANHFK010002851.1:0-10509 GCA_036250565.1 Sibynophis collaris | reverse complement strand
ACCAGTGGAACAACTTGCCTCCAGAAGTTGCGAATGCTCCAACAGTGGAAGTTTTTAAGAAGATGTTAGATAACCATCTGTCTGAAGTGGTGTAGGGTTTCCTGCCTAGGCAGGAAGACCTCCAAGGTCCCTTCCAACTCTGTTATTCTATGTCCTATGTTCTAAAAGAACTTACTTGCTCTCTTGAAGTACAAGTATTAGAAAAACAAATGGGGAACAAGCATGTAAAAATAGAATTCCTGAAATCAAGTAAAGCTCTGATTATGGGCCTCCAGCTATCAATCTACCTGCACTTGATATCCATCCATGAATGTCTGAAGGCTGGAGATACAAGCCTATAATTGTATTACTAGATACCATACGATGGGCAATGATTATGCTGATCAGGATTACGATGCATAAGATAATTTCAGAGGAAGAACTGGATGGACCTCTATTTTAGGTGTGTAAAAGAAAAAGAGTTTTTAAAAAAGATGACATCTATTATCATATCCAAATAAGAAATAGCTTTAATGAGAAACACTTTAACAATTTAAGATATAAATAGTTTTGAATCTATAACGAAGAGGCTACACATTCCCTAAATGCAAAGAATTACTGCATGTTTTATTGACTGACATAAGCTAAACAGAAAATAAATTCATAAAAAACAGAAATTCATACATGTTTTATATCACCCATAGTTAATTACGCATTATCCAATTGTAGGATAGAAAAGAACAAAAAAAGCAGGCAAAATCATTATGCTACAAATATAATTATGATAACAAATAACTTAGTGAAATAACAGTAGCAAACACATCAATTTAGCTTCTGAACAGTTAGAAGAAAAATGTAATTTGGGTTACTGGCCGAGATAGGCAAGAATAACTTCTCAAAATGAAATTGCAATTATGTAATTCTTGAGGACAAACTTTTTTTAAAAAATCGCATATAAACCATTCATAGACTTTTAAAATTGCTAGAATATTTGTGAAGCATTTAATTTATGCCTGAATTGATTGTATTATCTAAAATTTCCCTCTCTGGTCGCTACATTATCGCCAAATGCTTTGATTTTCATTTTTTATCTATTGAAACAAGAATAGAAAACTATATAGACTGGTCCCCTTCAGCTACTATTTTACCATGCATGTAATTAATGTTCTATGTTATACTATGCACACATAATCAAGTTATCTACATTATTTTCTTCAAAAAAAAATAGGGATTATAGAAAATTTGAAGATACATTTCTTTGACACATCTAAAAATTATTCCTCCACCAACCCAACACTTGAGAAGATATGAAAAGTTGAGAAAAAACAACAATAAAGAAAAACTTAAAAAAACAAGCCAAGAAATATAGGCTATTCCAGCTATATGATTAAAAACAGCAGGCTGAACATTTGCTGCAGTAAAATCAGAAAATAATATTTAAAGCCTGAAAGAACCAGTCTTAACTGTCTCTGTAAAACATAATTATGAGTAGAAGGTGGCCTGATTCCTGTAGGAAGTGTTCCATGATCATGGGGTGTTAAAATATATTCTGTACTGAGTAATCACCAGTCTAATATTTGTAACTAGTACATGATCGTATCATAACAATCACTAATAATAAAAAACCTGATAATTTTGTTTGCCTCTTTTATAGATTAAGAGCAGTATTATATACAAGAGTGGTCCATGGTTTTTAGTGTTCCGCTATTCATTTTCAGAATTTCCTGTTGCTCATTAACTTAAATCTATATATTTTGCCTTTGTGAAACAGAGGGCATCCAGCACCAGGAATAACAAATTGAAGACTAGAGTCAAAGGCAGCAGGCTATCCCAAAGATATTAAAGCCTGTGGTGAGAAGTTCAAAAAATGGACTAATGAGTAACAGAAGATGAAAAAACAAAAGGAACATCAGAAACCAAAGGAAAGATTGAGCTATAACATTGCCCTAAAACTTATTTTGGGGTACAGAAATAACACACTAAAAGAGTAAAATAAGGGTGATAGTTGGGATACCCAAGGAGTAGCCAGACTGTCTGGTATCTACCTTCAGCCTCCAGAGCAATTTGTATGCTAGTTCTGGTAGAGAAATCAAGCAGAAATCAAGCCCATTCCTACTCTGGAGTAAAACTGCCAAAGTGAGCTTGCTACATCTAGTAGCTGGCTGATTTCTAAAATGTCTGATAAAGGAATCTAATACAAACTTTTTTGTATATATTTATATTGCAACTACAGTTTCAGTATTTAACTTATTGTTATTATTAATATGTGATTGCTAAGAATCAGCAATGATTTGATGGCAAATCAATTGGTTAGGTGATTTGGTTTTCCGTTATTATTGATGGTTTGTTATATTACTTGAAGTGTTATAGGGGGGCTACTTTCTTAAGGCAATAGTAGAGAAGTAGCAAAGAAAATAACAAAATAAGTAGCTTCATATTTATTTTATTTATTCAATAGAGATTTGACCTATGCTCTGTATTTTGTTTTTCTAAACAGAAATGTTTCTGGCTTCCTTAATAAATTTCTCTATGGACTGCTAGTGTGAGTAATTAATGCCAGCTTGTTCTAAAACAAACACTTCTTGCACCAAAAGGAATTATTCTTCCAGCTGTTTCTTATGGATACTCACCATAGAATCATTTATATATCTGGGTCTGGAAAGAGTTTAGTTATAATATATACAGATGTTACCATCTTCTGGTATGTATGTATGAATGTCAATTTTGAATAATCTTTTTCCGGAGACTTGGGTCAGATTAGGTTTTTTATTCAGCATGTACTGATTATTATGGTTTTTAAAATTTGTTGTTAACTTTTATTATTGCCTTCAAACATGCTAATACATAATCCAAATATTGTATAGTGTGGTTTAAGGCTTTATGCCATGCTTTGATATCAACAGACATAGCTCAACAGACACCAGAATACAGTCTGGATATGGGTTAACTGAGAAAAATACACAATCTTATGGTTAGTCATTAATGACATACAGTTTTGATGCAACTTTCCCTCATCTGGTGTCCTTTTCATGTTTGGATTACACATTCTACTTGCAAAAGCCATGGTATCTCTGAAATGCAGACTACTAGCACATTAGTGCATTGTAAAACAAACTGTGCCGAAGAATGAAATAATCACTATCTGTCTGCCCCTTTTCATATTCACCGGCTTTTGGAAGCTTGTTCTACCACCGAAAAAAATGCAGTCATCTTTTTAAAACCACATGGATCTTGTTTAAAAGGCAGTTACCCTTGCTTAAAAGCCATGTGCACCTAGCCTAAAAGATAACAGGGGGGATCCAGGATACCACGGTGCTTAAAAATGCAGTTTGTACAACAATGAAATGAGTTAATAAACTATGCTAACTGGCAATAAGCACAAGCAGTAAACGGAAAGGGCTTCGGAATATCTTTCCCCAGTAGCAAATTATGCACGAATCAATTCTCATAATGGCTGCAAATGCTGGAGTTGCCAGATGATAAATCAGAGGGGGAATTTGTAGCCCTACCCAGATCTCAAACTGCCTGAACTTAGGCAACTGTCAGAAAATATTAATAGCCTCGGCTCCTTTTATTAAGTTGTTAGTACAACAGACCCACCTCGGCAGATGGTCCCATTCCCCACATATCCAGGTTTGCAGGTGCAGCGGTGTCCTCTGATTGTATTGGTACAGATTGCATTCTCATCACAGTTGTGCTGTCCACTGTCACATTCATCACGCTCTACAGGAAAAATAAAAAAAACAACAATGCAAGAAAATGTAAGGGAGAGGAAAGGTAGAATAAATTTTCAGCGTGCTGATCTGACATTTCAAAAGTCATTTATAACTAATGACTCTATTGCTACGACAGCTGAACAGCACAAAAGAGACATTCAGTGGAGAATGGATCTGACATCAAGTCCATTTCAGGTTATGATTTATACCTGGTCATCTCGTGTATTTGAGATATGGGGAAAGACACTACCTGATAAAAGTATTAGCAAAGTAGAAGGGAGTAAAACAAAATGTTGAATACTGAATTATTTCCAAAGCATCATTCATCATGTTTGTTCTGATGCTACATGTTACTCATTAGAATAGAATAGAGTAGAATAGAATTCTTTATTGGCCAAGTGTGATTGGACACACAAGAAATTTGTCTTTGGTGCATATGCTCTCAGTGTACATAAA
The DNA here is from genome assembly GCA_036250565.1 of Sibynophis collaris. Taxonomy (NCBI): domain Eukaryota; kingdom Metazoa; phylum Chordata; class Lepidosauria; order Squamata; family Sibynophiidae; genus Sibynophis; species Sibynophis collaris. Next base: position 6,358 of record JANHFK010002851.1, on the reverse strand, counting down.
AGACAAGATACACTCGTCAAGAATCATAGCTACAACACTTAATGATAGTCATAGGGTACAGAATAGCTGTCTAGGACACAGCTTTGTACACTGCATTTGGCTCCTGTTTAAAGTTAACAATATCATCTCTTTTACCTACCCTTGGAACAAAGAACCTGGTAGACTGGCCTCAATTTTAAGTAGCATTAATATTTTATTTGATTCAATAAATTAGGAATAAGTATGTTTCCTGAAGCTCAGATAGGACCAACTATGCCAAAGGGATTTAAAGACAAATTAGGGAAGTGAAATATTAACCATAATTTTTAATAGGGGATACCAGCTTGCATGTTACTTTAAAGACATACTGTATCTAACAGCTTTATTTATTTTGAACCCTAATAAAAATGCAACTGTAGTACATTTAAACCGGTACCACAGAAGGGAGGTTTTCTCTGCTGCTTTCTCTACTGTGATTCCAAATCTCAGTGAATCTCCTTTGACAACAAGTTGTATTGTCAAAAATGAATCCATTCATTTTATGACCTGTTTTTGGATGTATACTTATTGGTGCTGAAGGTCCAGCTGGCAGCAAGGAAAACAAATGAAAAAAGCCACCACTCCTTGCATCCTACTTTCTTTTCACTAAAGGCACACAAAAAAGGTATAACTATTTTCTATCTCTTTAAAGATGGGTAGTTTTAATTGAAACCTAAAGCTCAAATCATTATGGCTTCATTTCTAATAAAACAACAATTACCAATTCTATTTACAGCTGAACTAAATACCCACTTTATTTATATAGTATTGTATATACCACTCAATTTCATGGACTCAAGGTGGTTTTCAAGAAACACATCATTCGGAATATACAGAACTTAATAGAAAAGGAGATAATAATTTTCTAACTACCGTAAAAACAACTTATGGCAGCCATAATACTATTAGCACTCAATGGTCTACAGAACAGCCAAATTTTAAGCATTTAGGAATACCTTTGTTATACCTTTGAAACACAAAGCATGATGGCAGCAACTGAAGGAGTGTATTACAGGCCCATTCATGCTTTAAGGGGTTGGGATCCTTAGCAAATCTCTATGCTAGAATTCATAGGGTGAGACAAATCTTAATGGGAGAGGTAGTCTGGCTAGTACCAAAAGGCAAGCCATATAAGGTAGGGGTGTCAAACTCAAGGCCCACCGGCCAGATCCAGCCCATGGAGTGATTAGATCTAACCCACTGGAAACAGTGAAGGACTGGCTCATGGTGCCTCTTGGCCCTCTTGAGCTCCATTTTTGCTGGCAGAGGGTTGCAGGAGGTTGTCCTAGCTGAAAACGGAGGGCCACACGCAGACTTCCAAGGCTCCATTTTTTTGTAGGAGGCCGTTGCAGGCAAAAATGGAGCTTGGGAGCCCATTTTTTCTGGTAGAGCACTTGGGCCACTGACACAAGTGATGTCAAGCTAGCCTGGCCTCTCCCACCCCGGCTCCCTGAGGTCAAACGCAACCCTGATGTGGCCCTCAATGAAATCAAGTTTGACACCCCTCATATAGGGCTTTAAACACTATACCCATGTTTTTGAAGTGGATCCAGAAACAACTTAGTAACCTCACATTGCTTTGACTTTCGTTCAGATTATAAATATCCATTTATTATGTGAATACTGTCAGCTTGGTAAGGATTCAGCAGATAGTAGCAGAAGTTTTAGAATATACATTCTACAAGGGCGAGAATAAATGGCTTCAACTTTCCAACCCGGGAAAGAAGATTAAGTGGAGCTATTAGAACAGGTTTAAAACTATATATATCAAATGCCTATCATGAAGAAGATATATTTTTTTTCTCCCTTGTCACTACAAGAGCAACATGACACACCCAAACTGAGGAGTAACAGCTAGAGAAGAAGCAGGCCGGATATATGAAACCAAGCCTCAAAATTGTACCCCATGGACTAAAGACCAAACGGCTGTGGAAACTGATGGGATCTTTATTAACAAAGATTATTAGAGAGAGGCTTAGGGTATTTCTGTCTTTAGGTATGATATTGCAACCAAACGCCACAGCAGACCTCTAAAGGGAAGAGGGAAGCATCTCATCCAGTTGTGTATTATGACTCAATTGCCACAGGAAATTTGAAGGGGTATGTTATGAGATGGCAACCAAAATGATTTTCAGACCTGTAGTGCCAAAAGTGTTAGATAAAAAGTATGCAATTCGCCATTCCTCCTGAGGGCACTTGTGGGCACTTAAGCAGCAAATTTCATTTACTTTGCAATCAGGTCTTTTATATGTCTATCAATGCCCAGTTTAATACAGCAGTTATACATCTGGGGCATTCTACAGTCACGGCCTATCTGGATTACTTTTCATCAGAGGAAGAAAAGGCAAATGTCCAGGAATCTCTAGCTAACTTCAAACAAACAGCAGGACAATCTAGTTCTGGCTTTCACCACCCAGTGCAGCAAATCATGGGTGATATCATTGATGCACTACATGATTTTCTCCCTCATTTTCTAAAAATGTCCCCAATTTAGCTCACTATTTGCTCACTATTATGACCAAGCCAGGAAAATCAGAAGAGCTGAATGCATAGAATTGTTCATCTTTTCGGTTAAGCTGAGACACTTATGTAGACAGGACTAGTTGAGGCAAGGACTTCACTGGAAGAAAAGTGTGTGTGTGTGTGTGTGTTGGGGGAAGGGGGCTTCAATGCTACAACAATTCTAGTAGCAACAGGGAAGAAAAATATTTCAAAGAATCCAAGGATGTCCCTTCCAAATTAAGACTGTACAGATGTCTCTGTCCATTTGTATCACAGATCGCTGGGCTTTGGTAAAAGTATATATGAATAAGCTACTACTTTCAGAACCATGAACTTGTCTTGGGTTGTTCATTTGGTTAATCAGAACAGCAGGCAATATGTTTCAAACTGCTCATCAGCTCTTCTTTCTCACCAGTTAATTAAAAAGAAATCCAATTTTTTTGCTCAAGGCAGGAAGAAAGCCGATAACCAAAATCTAATCACCTTGCTCAGTGTTTTCCCCTTTTCTCATCTCTTTTATGCTCTCTTTTGTTAGACCTGTCCACCTTATATTTCCCTTCCCCCAATTTTTTTCAAAATAGGATTAGCAATGCATTTGCTTCAGGCAGAAATCTCTTATGAAATTATTCCTCTCTAGGAAACTCCATTTCTTCCTTCTCCTTACTCCCTCTCTCTTTCTTTTGGGCTATGCTGTTTTCTTTTCTTCTTTTCATCTCCATCCGTAACTAAAGTCATTCAGATGAAAGGCAGAAAGGGACAACCTTTCTAACTAGTCTTTTTGCTAATTCCATAGAAAAATCTCTTTGAATCACCTGAAGTCAGAGCCTGAAAGTAGACAATGTGGTCCTCACGCAAGGATCTTCCACTGAAATGCAGCCCTGGGATTTACTAAAACTTGTAAGAGCTGGACCAATCCCTTCCAGGATGTTTTTTTTTTTATTTGACTTTGGAAGCACAGTCTTCTTGTATCCCTTTAGTAGCTTTGGTCTCCAAAAGACCAAAGTTTTACTACATCAATGGGCAAACTAACCCAATGAGGAGTTCCAAAGTTGTTATTCAGGGACCATTTCCTTACATTTCTTTCCATCCAACTGTTGGAAGACCTATCTAACACTGACCTTGAGGGCCAGAATTCTAACCACAAGCTGTAAAATATATGCTTCCCCTCTTCTATTCAATTATCTCTATTATATATACTATTCCCAACCAGATAAAATGTTTTCTGTGCAAAAGGACTATCCCTTAGCATGTATACAGTGATTGTGTGTGTGTGTATATATATATATGATAGAAAGATGATAGTTGAATCACAGTCTACATATATATTTTTAATGGGTAAATCATTGTAAGGTAATCTATTTCAATGTTTTAAGATAATCTAAATAATTTTAAGGTATGCAATTTCATTTCAACTATTCCTATATTTCTGATCATTATTTAAAATGATTATAAATTGAGGGAAGAATTTGATGTGATGTGCACAACAGGACAGTAATGCCACCAACTGTGTACTAATTTTTTTATGCTTTAAAACTGATCCACAGACAGCCTCTATAAACATGTTTTCATACAGTTTCCTTCTAGGGTAATCTCAGTAACAATCAGTTGACAATCAAGCTCCTTAAAAATAAGAATGGCAACATTTTGAACTCCTAATTTACAATGAATACTTTCCCCAGAGAACTTATTCTTTCATAGTATTTTGCATCATGGAATTCAATTAGTAATTTGTCCTTAATTTTAAAACTTTGGTAAAGCCATCTCCTCATAGCCATTGTTCTTCTAAAATGATTTTTACCTCAGCTTGATCAGTATGATTTCTGAAACTCCTTAAAAACATATTTTGATAACATGTAAAGAAAAGAATCCTCCTCCACCATAACAATAATGCCTATTTCTGTTTAAAATATTCACATAGAGGATCCCACAATTCTTTAAAGTTCAAGACATTACATTCTAACCATGCATTGTGATTAGTGTTTGACACAATCATGGATGAACATTCAGTTGTACACATACTAATTGAAATAGGATTATATCTGCTGACTCTACTCATTTACAGGCTTCCTTAAGCATATAATTAGCTGTAAGTATAGCAGGCACTTTGGCTGAAAGTCAAAATCACACTGAAGATTCGATATATGCATAGAATCCATTCTCTCAGAAGACATGATAATAAAGTCACTTATTTTAAAAAAGACCAGTTTATATAAAAACATCCCAGGAGTGCCCAGATTACCCTGGAAGAAACAACGTACCAGGATAACGAAAGCAGGATGGTGATGGAAAGTTTCCTATTTCTGTAAAATCAGTGCAAATTATCCATTGCCCCTTGCTTTTTTTTAACCCATATTTTGTATGATGCAAGTACTTGGCGACAGGATTCTATTTCAGAAGTCTATTATAAAGCTCATTCATCTACTATACTTCTGTGAGCAATTATACTTGTCAATAACTATTCCTCCATAATTTGAGTTTTATGAGACATTTCTGCAACTGAACTATGAGTTGCTTCTTTATGGGACTACGGCAGCGAGCATGTTTGGAGCATACTGCACAGCAAGTAGATAAGATTTTTTTAACATAATCTTACTTACAATTGTGTGTATGTGTGTGTGTCTTAAAATATTAATATTCAAGTAATAAAGAGCTAATTTTGTGTAGTAGTTCAGGCTTTAGGCTAGACATAGGAAAACCATGAGTTCTGGTCCTGTTTTAGGCATGAGGAGAGCTGGTTGACCTTGGGCCAGTCATTCTCAGTCCTAGGAAGGAAGCAATGGCAAACCACTTTTAAAATCTTGCCCAAAACAACCTGCAGCAAGTTGTTATCCAGGCAGTTGCCAGAAATCAAGAGTGCCTTGAAGGCACCTTGAAGTGCCTTCAAGGTAGCCTCTTCATAATAAAACAGTACTTTATGGTTTTCCACTGAAATTAGACTAATAATGGTAAAAAAAAAAGCAAAGCAGCAACAAAGTGAAAAATCTTCATGAGTGCTAACATCTTAAATATTCTGCAAATCTTTATGAACCATGTATTCTACAGTGACAATAGTATTTATCTGACTTCAAAATCGTTAAAAGTGAATGCAATGGGGAAGGCATAAGAAATAATTCAAGGGATGCTGTTATCTCATAGGAATTCAGCTTGATCTACAATCAGTCATGTATCCTTTCAAAATATTATCCTAAAGATAAGCACAATGACAAAGCAATCAAAACTTCACAAACTTTCTGGGAAATTTTAAAGAAACCCCAAAACAAGTAGGTATAAGTTATGTCAGGAACAATTTATAGTAGAGAGTTGATTGAGTCTGAGGCAATCAGTATTAATATGAATGAATTACTTACGATTAAATATATTGCTGAGTACAAGAAAAAGAAGTAGAATCCAGCAAGTGATGTATGACTAACACTTATAACTGATTGTGAGCTCTTTTTTACCCCCTTACATCTTTGCATATATAGTAGCTAATCCAGAAAGGAAATGTAGATAGGAAAGCAGATGCTGTAATCAGTGGTGGGATCCTGCCAGTTTGCACTGGTTCTCCCGAACTGTATGTTAATTTTCTGAGCAGTTCGGAGAACCAGTTGTTGGAATAAATCTTTTCCCACTTTACAGGGCTAATCCTGCAAGGAACGCAGGAAGGAAAGATTCTAGTGGGCCTGTATTTCTGGCCTAATCCTTATCTTAATTGCTGCCCTGATGCTTTAAGTGTTTTCAGAAACTGCCCAGACTTTCTGTGTGTAGCTGAGCTTCCCCTGAGTTTTTTGTGGTACTTTTATTCCTGGGGCTTGAACAGCTATTTACAGAAGGGTTGGCATAGCCATAGAAGAAATGG
>JANHFK010002849.1:104120-118649 GCA_036250565.1 Sibynophis collaris | reverse complement strand
CCTTTGGCAGTTCCCCGGCGCTCCAGGATCTTTGAAAGATATAATTCAGTGGTTCTGAGATCTTGTCTGCCAGTTCCTTCAGAACCTTGGGATGTAATCCATCCAGTCCTGGTGATTTGAACTTGTCTAGGGTAGACAGGTGTTCATTTTCTTCCCTATTGTACCACTGATTTTCTTCTCTATTGTACCACTGATGAATTGTTCTAATTGTCAGGAAATTTCTTCTTAATTCTAGGTTGCTTCTCTCCCTGATTAGTTTCCATCCATTGCTTCTTGATCTGCCCTCAGATGCTTTGGAAAATAGCTTGACTGCCTCTTCTTTGTGACAACCTCTGAGATATTGGAACTATCATGTCAGCCCTCATCCTTCTTTTAATTAAACTAGACATACCCAATTCCAGTTCTTTATATGTTTTAGTTTCCAGTCCCCTAATCATCTTTGTTGCTCTTTTCGGCACTCTTTCTAGAATCTCAACATCTTTTTTATATCATAGATGCAGTATTCTAACTGTGGTCTTTCCAAGGCATCATAAAGTGGTATTCACATGATCTTGATTCTATTCCTCTGTTTATGCAGCCTAGAACTGTGTTGACTCTTTTGGCAGTTGCAGCACACTTCAGCTCCCATTCCAATTCACATGCTTTGCATCTAAATCATTCATATGAGATTCTCAGCACAGCTACAGCCTTCATGCTTCTTCTCAGACTACCTTCACATTGTCTACACACAATTATGATAAGTCAGAACCCTGCTATGAAAACTGCAGTATACTTAAACATAGGAATGATAGTTTTTCTCTGACACAAAGTTAAGTGAGGAACAGCTAGAGGAACTTCATAGTTGGCAAGAGGCATGGCGCCTCATTCTCTCCTTTAATATGCTTTTCATCCTCTGGAAAAGTTTGGATCTCCAAAGACATTTTTTATCTATTATGCACTTACTTCATGCTAAACTGCTGTCATTAAAAAAAAAAGTAAGGGGGAAAAATTGCCTAGGACAGCTATTTGAATCAAAGGAGATATATATTTGACAAAAGAAATCTAAGGAGAGCAAAAAAAAAAAGAACGACAATTAAAAAGGGAATGAAATATAATATGATCTTTTCTTTCCTTCCCTTGATTGCTAAATTAAAAGAGCAGTTCCTTCAACTTTATTTTCCTTCCTTATTAAATGTAGCCTGCATACCACTAGCATTTGAAGATGAGTGAGGTACGGTAATAGCTCTTGCAAATTGTGCATACAATAGAACTTGTCTTTAATGGACATATTTCTTATTGATCATGGTGTAAATCTCCCACTTTTTTCAATTAATCAAGCAAATCCAACTGTGAAAAGCTTTGATGTTTTGTCACTCTTTTTTCCCCCCTTTTAGTTTTAATCTTCCTTGCTTAGGTATTTCTCATGTAATATCAGTAGCTATCATCCACTCTCAAATTCTTTGGTTTGTAGCATCTTATGCCAAGAGATTTAACCTATTTTGAATACAATCATCTGTACTAGCCTCACATGGACACGTACTGTACATCCTGACCCTTAATTATTTGATTTTTTAATTCAGAATTGGTATGGGATTACAGGTTTGTAAAGAAGGGAGTTTTTTGTAATTGCAATGGGAAATGTGTTATACCAGGAAGCACTGTTTTTCTTTTTGTAAAAACCTTATATACCATCAATTTTGCATAAAACATTAGTTCAAATGTTTATTTTATTGAATTAACATTGTGTTAACTGTGATTACTGAATTGGCTTTGATAAAAACAAGAACTACACTGCCTCTTTTTAAATATAAAAGTGTACATATTTTATTTACTTATTAAATATATATACTTAGTTTGTTCTGTGAGGTCTTTGATGCTCTCTGGGCTTAGTTGTTTTCTTTCAGATGTTTTATCACTAAACTAGGTAACATTATCAGTGCTAGAAATGGGTAGGGTTTGCTCTGTTATTATATACTGCTGGCTTGCCCTGTCAGTTTTGATGGGAGCGTTCTTGGTGGTTCTTTGATTAGGCTGTTTTTAGGCAACACAGGCAAAGAAGCTAAATTTACTGTTAGATTGTTTGTCTGTGTTAGTAGGTCCATGATTGAGGTATTGTTCACTTGATTATTGATCTAGTGTTAAACTTGTTATTAATCTCTGCTCATATACTGTAGATGTTGATTGTTGGTAAGGAAGTATCTTGATCTTTTTTTTTTTTATTGTTTCTTTCGAGTATATTCTGCTGGCTCCTTAGTTTAATTGTTTGTTTGTTTGTTTATTACTTGGATTTATAAGGCCACCCAATTCAAACAATGGGACTTTGAGTGGCATATAGTAATAAAAAACAAACAAGCAACAAACCAACCATATAATATTAAAATATATACAATTTATGAACATAAACTAGGAACCGCAAAAAAAAAACAAAAGGGGATTTCCATTCAACTAGTCCCTAATGCCTGGAAGGAAATGCCTGGTCTTAACAGCTTTCCTAACAGTGAGTAGAGTTTCGGCCTGATGTATATTAGTGGGGGGTGGTCATCATAGAAAAGGTATGCCCCCTACGTCCCATAAAATGATAAGGTTTAAAAGAAGGAACTCTTTATCAGTTTTCAGTAGATAAAGAACTATTGGCCTCGCTTTGAAGCAGTACTAAATTTTGAAGGAATGCTCAGCATAATATAAATCAGCTTCAGTGGGCTTGTGAGGGGCTCTTTTCTTCAGTATGAACTAAAGGAAAACTTTGGAGACTTTTCCTTCTGTTTTAGTTGAACTGCAGACTGTGATGCCATCCAAAATGGACAGAGTTATGATGAATCCTAACTATGGAAAATTGAAAGTAGCCAACCTCAAACCAATTACAATTTCCAAAGAGTACTCTTTGGAACTCAACTAGCCAAAAGCTAAGATCCACATTTTATATGTAATGCAGAAGCCAGCATATAAGCATGGTTCCTTTAAAAAGCCGTAATATCTTGGTTTCAATATAACAAAATACAACAAAAGCAGTAAATCTATTAGCAGAGAGGTAGCCATTTCTTGCAATAGAAAAAAAGCGAGCAGGGTTTGATTTGATCTCAAAAGCCAAATGTGAACGTTTTTTTCTTGAAATGGGCAGTACAGCAGCTAACACTCCATTTATAGTTTTTTTTTGTGCAGGCTAGGGCTTAAACAAACTACAGTAGTTTATTATGCTTAGCATAACTTTGCATTGGAATGAACAGTCATGCTACAACTGTACATTTGGAAAAATATGTGAGCAATATGTGCTCTTCTTTTTTAACCAGTGCTCACTGAGGTTGATGAAAGAGAATATGTTTTAGAAAACTCTTGCAAGAGCAAGAATTTCAGAGACGTTCTTGGTTGTGGAGTCGAACCTTATTTATTGACTCCACATGTGACAATCAGCATTGCTGAGACTTTGTTCTGTCGAGTAAAAGCAGGCAAAATCTGACAAACCTTCCTGGGTTACTAGAATGGATTAAGGCCTAATATAGTGGATTTAGTCATAGACCAGTGATGGTTCCTACCGGTTCAGTCCAGATCTTGTGAACTGGTAGTAGCGGTGGCAGGAGGCTCAGCCCACCCACCCGCACATCATCATGGATGCTCTGCGCATGCGCAGAAGCACCACACACCAGTGAAGCAAGCATGCACGCATTCCCATTGCGAACTGGTAGCGAAGGTAAGTGGAACCCACCCCTGCCATAGATCCTATTCTTTTCGACACAGGAAAGCAGGCCAGTGAAACCAGCAGCAAAATGATATGTTGAAGTTAGAGGAAAAACAGAGAGCAAATGAGAAGGCCTAGAATGGCCTTTGGAAAGATGCAGCTTCATCCCTGGAGTGGGAGTACAGAACGAAACAAGGTCCACTACTTAGGAATGGTTATATTTCATTTTTCAAGAAGTAATGGATATATTTTATGGAAACTATTCACGCTGACTAAATGTACACATTTTAGACTTTGTTATTACCTTTTGCTATTAGCATCTTAGCATGGCATCCATGCCTCTTTTTGAAGTTTAGGAAACCATGTTTTTCCTTTGAGCCAAAGCCATTTCCTTTAATGTACAAAAACTAGCCCTTTCAACAACCATACAAGGGAGGTGCTCTAAAGCCCTTGATTAAAGGAAGCAAATCTGTGTGAGAAAGAAATGCAACGTATTTTAAGGGTCTAACAAAACAAAGCCCTTATTGCACATTAAACAGTCTTTTACTGTTTGTTTGTTTGTTTGATTGGTTGCTTTCTGACATATACTGAATGCAGGTAATCATTTGCTTCTCTACCCTACATAAAAAATTGACTGCTCCCTTAATAAGCACTTATTTTGCTTTGGCTGAAGTACTTGTGGCTTGCAAAGGTCCTGAGTTGTCTCTCAAATTCAGGGACAAGTTTCTTTCCAGCTTCATGCCAACTTAGATTCCTGATTTTGGGGGGGAATGTTATCTGCCTTCAAAAAAACATACCATTTTATGTTGGATTCTAGCTTAATTACAAAGCCCTTATTAAACAAAGAGTTGACCAATATACAATAATGCTTCATATGTTTGATTTTCAAAAAGAATAAATATCTTCCTTCTGTTTCTCACCTCTGGCTCTTAAAAACAATCCAATTAATTAATCCAAATAGAATGTCAGAAATTTGAACGCTGTGACTGAATTTATTCTTAGAAGAATTGCAGATGAAGTAGTTGTAACACTAGACTGTTAAAAGTGAGACTTTTAGCTGTTTGGCATAGCATGCCATTATTTCTTACATGTTTCCCCAGGGTTAACACCTGCCCTGGATGCATATAAAAATAATAAGTTTCTCAATGATAGTTTGATATATGACCATTAAATTTAGCTTATTAATTTCTAGCATATTGGTTTCATCAATTATTTATCACCTCAGGAGTTCCTTTGATGTCGAACGAGGCAGGAGTTCTTTTGGAACTGATGAAATCTAAAAGGTCTATCGTTATTTTTGCTGAAAAATTCTTTGTCTCTAGAGGTTCATTGTTGAAATTCTATGAAAACTCAGAGAATTAAATCACTTCGCAAGGCTGATTTGACAACATCTGATGCTGTGATTGTTACAGGGGGAAAAATGAGCTATTCGGGCTTTATTATAGACCTGTGCTTAATATTGCTCTTAATACACATCATTTAGTTCTCCAAAATTTGCAAGAATTAGTACATTCTAAAAAATCAGATATGTTGATATAACATATTAACCATGCCTGAACTCAGGCAAAATGTAGTTGCTGGAAAACATGCCAGGTCACAGCATGCTCTTGTTCTAGACCTAAATTTTTAGATAAGGGGGGAAATCCAACTTAAAAGCAGCAGAGAAATGTATGAGTTTTGTTTGATCACAATTATTAGCCATTAGCTCAGCACTGATTGGTTGAAATATCTTCATTTCTTTCTAGCCAAGAAGGAGACTCTCTTGGCAATTGCACTACAATAGAATAAACATAATTTATAAACATATAATTCATGATTGAACAGTACAGCCCTTGATGCTTCCTGAGCATGATTCTTTGCTTGCAGATATTTCATTATCCAACTAGGTAACATCATCAGGGCCAGTGAATGTAGGCTTTGCTTCCTGTTTATATATAGCCAGCCCTGCCAGAATTGGTGAGGGTGTGTTTTTCTCCTTGGTAGATCCTTGATTAGAGTATTGTTTTCTGCTTCTCTGGTGTTAATCTGTTTATCTGGAGTTTGCCTGCTGGAGAGGATGTGTTCTAGTCTTTTGGTTTCTTCTTAGCTTTGCTACCATCTCTTACCATTCGAATAGTATATAAATATGGTTTATCTCTATGTGTCTATTGATGGCTGATTTGCCTGAATGTCAAGCTTCCAAGAATTCCCTATTTGGCTTAAAACAAAACCGTTTCAAAGGTGAATGGGAAGTCATGGCCAACAAATATCCTTCATAACATGGAAGAACCTTACACTCAAATTTTAGGTATACCAAGAAGACTGTGATTGTATCAGATCAGCTTCCTCTTTCAATTTATTTTTGCATACACCACACACACACACACAAACACACACAGAGCTTAGACTTCATTAACTAAAAACATAAAGACATACACACCAATATGTGGGAAAGAGTATAAACTCCAGAAATAGAACACAAAATCATGAAGGAGCCTTGAGTATGTTCAATAGAGAAGTACAGGCATTTCCCCACAGTGCAACATTTGAACATCAGTCTTTTACTAGGCAAGGGTACTTGTGAAAAGTACCACAACATCAATGAAAACAATGAAATGGAAGAGGGATACCCTTGAAGATAGCCCCAACATTTTCTGTTCCCAGTTCATTTCCAGTCTCAACTAACATATTGGTCTTTATTTACAAAAGTTTCTTCCTAGATGTTTTTATCACACCTTAAGATTCCAAATGCAGCAACTTTGTCTTTTTAACATTGGCCCCCCAATTCTGGATAGCTTGTCTCAGTGATATACACTATGCCTGGTGCCAACTCCGTTTTAATGTTTTCAATGTGAAGCAGGGGATTTTCATTATCTAAGATCTTTTAATCAATTGATGTATGGTCTTAAATATATATGCTGCTCAGCAAATTTTTAATTCTTTGGACTGCGGCTTTCATTATTTTGTCGCTTTATCATTTTATTACAGATTTTAGTTATTGTGTTGTATTGTGTGTTTTAAGTATTCCGAATTTTAATTGACGATTTTAGTTGAAATTACCAGGAACACTCGGTTTGGAAGGGGTGGCACTGATAATGCAAAAATACACATTTAAATGCAATAAGGTTACAAGGTGAGCAAGAGTGACTTATGAATAGCAGAGCTTAAAGTGTCTCTTTTGAAACTTACAGATGCAGAATCATCTCCTCTAGATATTTTACCTCATTCCAAATTAATGATGATGTCTATTTCTGAATTCCAATTATAATAGGGACAGCTATAATATTTTCAGAGATACAGTCACTATTTTAATGGTCTTAATGTTACCTTTAAATAATTGTCCCCAAATTAGCAGGCTATAATATAAACTTAAAACACTGAGGTAATAGTTAGGCAGAAGGCATAACTGGAATTCTTACAGCATATTATGGGCACTTTCACAGTATCGGTTTAATGAGAAGGTTCAAAAATTGTCCAACATGAGTGTGGTCAATCACATGATATCAATTTATCAAAGGCAAACTGATATAGATGTCTTCTGCCTAACTCTCTCTTGTTCCTTATGTTGAATTTTAACATTTTATTTTCCTCCGGGCAGCTGAACAAAGTATAGGATTTTAAGCAGCCATCATTTTACTTCCTAATAATACTATCGGGGTAGGAGAAGCCCTGGTAGCATTCTTCAAAATAAAACATGATGCTGAAGCTGGCATTTTAATTAATTAACCTTTCAGGCAGGCAGATTTTTCGTTCTCATGCTACAATTCCACTGATGTCAGTAAGAATATTTCAAAATAATCAGAGGACTGAACTGACAGATTGCCTCGTACAGAACACCTAATGGACTGGATTAAGTAGCTTCATTTTTATGCATAACATCTTCCCATTATAGATAGATATCACAGTATTTATCTATAAAACATTGTTTTAAAGAGGAGCAATTAACATTTATATACTGTGCAATTTATCCATCATAACATTATAGTGAAATCATCATGGTTACACTTCTCTAGCTGAGATTCGAGTTATACTATGATTTTTGAGGTCAAGTTTTAGTTCCCCTTATAAGATTTACCCATGTCTACAACTTGAGCATTATTTCATGCTGCAGAACTGAAGAACAAAATGTAAATAAGCCCTAGATTTACATCTGGGACAGAATTCTATAGCAATCCACTTCCAATTAATAAATTTATCTACATGCATAATAAACATGAAATAATAATTATAAAGTTGGTATATAGTAATGACTCATGGGGGAAATGAGTACCATAATCACAAAATAGTCCTAATGAATAAAATGTTAAATTATATTACCAGTACTCTTTAGAATTTGATTATACATTTGTTAATTTCAGCATTTAACAGAATGCCTGAATTACACACTGTAGTTTCATAGAACAATTTTGTGATGACTTATATGAATAAATAATAGCAATTATACAAAGTCCAAAGGAGCAAATTTAAAGCCTAAATGTATAGGGGGTCTGTTTAAATAAGCACAATTCCCTTCAGTAGTGGAAAGTAGCACACATATTATTTGGGTCTTGTTACATTATATTCAACCCATGGAGGCTCTATACTTCCACTTAAGTGAAATCCACTTATTTCTTAGCGGATGTAAATATGGTTCACTGCAAATCCTTTGCCAACTGTGGCATCTATAAGGAATTTTAATTTATTTTAAAGCAGGGGGAGTACTAAGCATTTGATATGAAAAGAAGAGGCCAGAAAACAAAACAAAACAAAACATCACACTCTAGGGCCTAAATAGTTTTCTGCCTCCTTATGTTTTCAAAACTCCTATAATGTGCAAATAAGAATATGCATAATATTTAACACAACATTAAACAACTGTGATGAGTAACACTAATTTATTTCTAATAATTGTATTAGCAGGGTGGCTTTATTTCATTTGCAATGAAAGCAGAGGGCAACCTGCCCAGCTTCCATTACAAACAAACAGACAAACAAACAAACAGGCAGTGGTAAATGCTCCGTTGGATAGAGACCAACATCTATGCTTCAAAAAGCTCCCAATGCATTAGATTATCTATCTTACCACAAATGTTGGAAGTGTTATCATAAGATCTATAAAATATAATGCCTACACATTCATCTGCTGTTTAAAACGTTGATATTAAACCAGGGAAGAAACCGATTTTCATTCGTCCTTAGAAAATGATTACCTATTCTTTTCAGTTAACTTTGGCACACTAGGCTTTCACAGAAAAGAATAGCTCCCTTTTAAATTAGAGATGTTTCCCCCCAAAAAAAACCACAAACCGCATCTCTGGGATACAGTGTCAGGCGTGCTCAGGGAGATCCAAAGACAGTTTCTAAGCCAAGAAAGATCATTTGGTGACTAAGCCCAGTCACTTTCTCCTGTCTAATCTCAACCTATCACAAAGGGTGGGTATTACAAGGAAAAAATGGTTGCGGGAGCGATAGATACAACCTCTTGAGTTCTTGGGCTAAGACTCAAGTTTTGAGCTAGGATATAAATCCCACATTAAATAAACAGAGTGGTATATTGGATAACATATTTTACCCTAGTATCTATATACTACTAAAACTCTCATTGTCATGATCTTTAGCTGGGAAAAATAGTGCATCATAAGACAACAATTTTGGAATCAAGATATTTCAAATAGGCCTGACCAGTGCAACACTTTGTACACACTTCTGTCATTCCACCCGCTCTTAGAACCAGTAGTATCAGGGGCGGGAGGCTGTGCCCACCCACCCGGACGTCATCACGGATGCTCTGTGCATGTGCAGAAGCACCATGCGTGAAGCACGCCCGTGGGCCCATCGTGAGCCTGTAGTGAAGGTAAGTAGAATCCACCCCTGCCATGGACACAACTTGATCTACACAGCACTTCTTATGTATTCTTGGGTATCATTTGCAACCTTGCAATCTTCGGAGGGAGGAAGGGAGGGAGGGAGAGAAGGCGGGAAGGCAGGAAAGGAAGTAAGGCAATTATAGATTTTATCTTCCTAATGTACAATAGATCTTAAATGCTTAATTAGCATTCCACTACCCTGAATGTAGGTATTTTTTTAAAAAAATGTCATGGTTTAGGTATTTTGTTTTGTTTCCAAATCTTCTATCAGGAGAACCCAAAACAATTCTGAAGTTCTTGTATGCCTTATACCTACCCTGTGTGTGATTGCCGCTAAAGTAAAAAAAACATAGCATTGATTTATTAAATATAAATTGTTTATATATTTTTCTCTCCAATAAATATCCATAACTACTACTTTTTCAAAATAAGTGCAAATCACAAAGGAAAATGTTGAAACATCACATTGGAAAATTTAAGAGTATTTGTTCTGGGATTCTGTTTATTTTATTGTGAAGACAGCAAGTCTTAAACCTTTAAGTCTTATTAGAGGGTTTAAAGTTTTCATAATGTATCTAGACAGCTTATGTATCTATTGGGAAAATAAATCACCACCAACAAGTCATATAGTAAATAGGAAGGGAAATAAATCTGGGAACGATGTTTCAACACATGCAATCACCTTCGTATTTCTGGAATCTAATTTTGGGTATAACTTTATTCTCTAGTCTTCAGCATTATCCTGAAGTATTTGTTTAGTTACACACTTCGTTAGTACACACTTTTCTAGGGATCCAAGACTGTACTTTTGCTGCTGCTCATCACAAAACCCAAAACTGTAACTGTTGATATATAGATTACTGTAATGTGATCCTCTTTCCTAACAATATTTTGTGTCAATGATAATTATCCTTTGCGTGTATTGGCTACTTTGTGGCAGGAGCTCTTCCTGAGGTCTTGGGTCAGGAAGGATCTATGACAATTTGCCATGGTCACCACATCTAATTCACCATGGCCATCTCACCATGACCAATTTGCCACAGTCAATTCACCAAGGCCAACTCACCGTGGGACTAATATCAAAGAAATGGTGGAATTGAAGCGTTAAAGAAAGGATGCAAAAGGAGGGACAGAATGAAATGTGAATGACAAAAAATAAAATATTTGTTTTAAATAATTAAACTGAAATTGTTAAATTGTCCTGTGGCAAATTGGCTGTGACAAGTTATTCCTCAGCATGTTAGTTAACCATGGCTGTGGTGACTTTGTCCCATTACGAGCCAGGAGTTCTTAATTTGGGGACAATTGGGGCATATCCTGAGGATAACGGAGCAATTTGTGTTTGCTTGTTTGTGAGCTAAGGTTCATTTTGGACTTCCAGTGCCAAAACAAGTATGTAAAACAACAGAGTCTGGTTTTGAGAGGTTGGGAAGTAATGACATTATTTGAGACTGGTGAAAAGAGGCAATCAGATAAAACAATTTAAGATCTATAATCTTAGATCCTGCCAGAATATTGATATTGAGATCCTCCCACCTTTGGGTGCTTAGGAACTTCAAACTCATTGCTATCAGATCATGGGATCTTGGAAGTTGCAGGAGTTCATGACCAGACATTTCCAAGGGCATCTCCAGGGAAGACAAAGAGCAAAACAGACACCACAATGCTGCAACATAAACTCTGTTCTTTTTGTACTTACATCAAGTTACACAAAAGAACTGGGGAGGGGAGCAGAATTTGCACTTGAAATGTTTGTCTACGTTTTGCTTTTTAATGATTTTTTTCTTTGCTGTGGAAGCATCTAGGCTTAGCCAAGTAATTCGGAGTTCATTTATTGGACATATGTTTCGTTTAATCTTTGCTTCTGAGCAGCCGATATGTGAGCAGGATACAGAGGATATCAGACTGGCTGCATGGCCAGGAGTAGATCCTTCCTTGATCCAACTGTGGTTTTAAACAGCTTGAAACTTTCACAGAGTGGGTGGCCTGTTAGAAAGATTAACCACAAGCATTCCATGGAACTAGATAAATTCTAATGGGCACCTGAATATTTTCCCAGTGCTGTAGTGGGCAACTTCGATGAGTACATGTTGGACTCTGGTATCAAGAAATGATACAGGTATTTGATTGGATAGCTCCCAAGCAGCTCGTTCCTGCTGGCAAACCTTGGAACCACCTTGGTTTTGTAAGGTCGTCAGAGACATAAAACATTAGGTAGAACAAGTGAAAAGTAGATCTAACAAACACAGGTAGTTCATGTTCAAGCTTTTACAGTGATGGCAAACTGACAATTTTGCTGTTATTATGTTAATGGGTTGTCATTTATTCAGGGTGACTCATTGATAACTAGGAACCAATGAGTTGAAGCCCTGAGCAGAATCTGGAGAGATAGGCAGGACAGCAACTTTCATTGTAAAATGGGATTATTTTCAGCCTGTGGAGTGTGACGCACCGTGTCAATGTATTGCGTTAGCATTTTTCCTTGCATCTGTAATGGGCAGAAGGAATAAACTTGAGGAACATGACAATGCTACCGAGACACTGGTCAGATAAAAATAAATCTTAGTCTGGGACAGAAATATAATATGAGTAAGGGACTCAGACAGGAAGATATAGGAAGGGATGGGTAAACCACATTCAGAACTTGCAAGATTCTATTACCGTAACATTATAATAAAATTAACATTACATTCATGACTTTGATTTCCTAGTCTGGTCTATCTTGAAAGGCTCTCAGCATCCCTCAGCTATATCCCACATCTCTCTTGCCAAATCAATTGTGTAACAATGATTGAAGCCAAGATTTATGAAGAGAAATATATGAGTTATTAATCATAATAAGCCACACACTCAGAGTATTTTAATTACAATAAGTGCATAAGGTAATCCTTTGTTGCTGTCATTATTTTATTCATAGTTGACTGAAGGAGGCACATCACTTTTAGCTAGTCTAAAATGATCTTGTAAAATACCATTGACATCTAGCAAAGTATTAGGTACCATGAGAAAATAGCTAATAAAGAGTAACAAACTTTATTTATGAATTCTTACCTCTTGACTGCAAACCAGGCCCACACACTTCATTGATTCCTAATACACCTTGCCTTACTGAATCAGGCACCAATAAGCATTGGCCCCATTTGTGGATCTTCCAACTGAAATGGAAACAGAAGAACAGTTATGACACATCAGATTTAGTTTGTTTTGTTGGTTTTGATTCCCCCCCCCCACAGAATTTAATTAGGGGCTGCACCAATAACAACTTAGCTTACTCAGTTAGGGATATTGGTGGCCCTATTGTGTCACCTTATATGTCATGCCTTATTATAGCAATGGCTGGTGACATGATGCTTGAGAGTAACAGGACATATGTCAATCCACTAATTGTTTCAGCAATTCTTCCTAATTATTTAGAATAGAATTGATGAATAAACTTATCCACTTTAAATAAAATAATAAATAAATGCCAAAGACTGCTTTTTGGGGGGCCTGGTAGTATCTGGATTTAGGGCCTTAAAAAGAAGACATGAATGTTGGAGCACATATAACAGGGTTAGGGTTAGGTTACAAACTAATTTTTATATCAAAAGTGATTCATTCTAGACAAAAGATCAACAATGGCCATAGTTGGATCTTTAACACTAATGTTGTTTTTGAATTTTAAAGTTAGGTGTAAAATATCAAAATAAACCAATGCAAGTAGTAACAGTTATGTACAAAACCGGACTCAAATACAATAATACTAATGAACTCTGGAGACTTGTATAGTAGGTGAGTGGGCCTTATTTCAAGGTGATTTTTTTTTTCTTTTGAGTGTTTTGGTTTCCAAAAAAGAATCTTCACGTTGTTACTGAAAATATTTAATCTACTCATTAGTTTCATTTATGTAAGTAAATGATAACAGAATAAGTACTTGCATATATGAAATATTGCATTTTAATAAATGTATATTATAAGCTATAGAAAGCCTTGACTCATAAATTCTCTTTGTACCCTTCTCAAATGTAAATATAAGGATCATATCCTCCAAATGATGAATTATGAAGAGGCTGTCCCATTCACTTATAAAATAAAAATAGTTACAATTGTGAGCTCTTTGCTGCTCTCTAAGCTTTGTATTTGTTTTTTTCCTTCCAGACATTTTATTACCGAACTAGGTAACACCATCAATACAGTAGCACTGATGATGTCGCCTAGTTGGGTAATGAAATGTTACTGCACTGATGATGTTACCTTATTGGATAATAAAACGTCTGGATGAAAACAATTAAGCTCAGAGAGCACCAAGGACCCCGCAGTTCAACCTTGATTTCCAAATAAAGTTCTAAAATTAGAATGATATGTAGGATTTCTACCATTGAGTGGGATTCAGGAACTTTCTGCATCTCATTTCAGCCAGGGATCTATGGTGAAAGGGTAATTTGGATTTAATCCAAGATCAGATCAACTCTTCTCTGAAGCTGTTGTATAATAGTACATTTATAAATAACAGTAAATTATTATACACTTAGGTATATTATTGTATACTATAGTATATTGTTATATACCCAGGTATATTATTACACTGTCAATCAAAATAATGCATTGTCCAAAAGGGCAATCAATAGGGCAGAACACATTTCAAAACCAATTTGGAAGAAAAGTTTTGGCTCTCTTGTGATTTTTAAAGATTTTGCACAAGTCTAAGAAAAAGATGCTACTGCTTTAAGGAATCCACTTCATTCAGACAGAGGCCTGAAAGTAAAGGGGTTGCTTCAATGAAGAATGGAGATGATTTTTTTCTAAATCTGTCCAGAAGCAAGTATATCACTGGTAATCTGAGGAATGACATTCTGGCAAATCATATGTTTAGAGATATTTTCTTACTTTACCTGTAGGTGGGACAAAGTGAGATGCCTTCACACTCTCTTTCTTCAAATAAGGTGTCTGGGCATTCCGATCCTCCATTAAGTGCATCTTGAACAATGATCCTGTAGCGGGACTGTTTTTTTGTGGTGGCATTCCCTGAGGTATTTTTAAGCACATGAAAATGGTTTTCTATCAAGGATAGTT
>JANHFK010002848.1:449511-460200 GCA_036250565.1 Sibynophis collaris | reverse complement strand
CCTCCCCACCCACACCCTTGGGCCAAGTGCAATGGGCACAGAGTGTGTCTCTCTCCCATGTGGAGTGTGTTCTCCCCGCGCACCCGACTGCAGTGGCGGGTGCAAGACGGGTGCTTTTGCAGCAGGCGCTGCAGGAAGTGGGGGAGGGCGTAGCATTTCCCCATCATGCGAAGCATGGCAGGGGGTGGGGTAGGAAATGATGGCTGTCTCAAGGCTGGAGGAAGAGGGCATTTGAGCCCCAGGCACCAGTTCGGGCAGCACCTTGTTGACTTGCCCACTTGTGCGGAAGGAAGCTCCACTATCCCTGAGCCACACTTTTCTAGAATGCCAGCCGAGCAGGGAGTTTGGCTGCAACCCTCAGTTTGGAACGGAGATGGGGCGGTGCAAGCTAGAAGGCTGCCTTCAATCCAGGGAAAGGGCCGCAGTCTCGGGAGCTCCGTTTGAAGGAGTTGTGTCGGTCGGGCAGCATCCCGAAAGCGCTCTGGAGCCAATGCCTCGCAGGACAGGGCAAGGCTCGGCTGTCCCTGCCGAGCAGTCTGATGAAGGCGGTACATCATTGGGGGTCTCTATCCCTGCCAGCTGCTGGGTGGCAACTCCGCCCGCCCAAAGGAGGCAAAGTAGCCAGCTAGAAAGGCTGAGCAGAGATGGTAAAGCACGCCCAGGCCCAGCAAGCAAAACATGGCCACCGCAAGTGGGGAAAGCCAGTTCCCGTTCAGAGCCTCTGCTGCCCAGGCCCAGCCGAGATAGGGGGAAGGCACGGGATCCCAGCTGGGCTTGGGCGGCCATAGAAAGAAAAATAAAAATGTGTATAATTTTTATTGCCTTTAAGTCTTAAAACTTCTGTTTTCATTCACAATAAATTATTTTTCTCTTTCAAGGTCTATAGATATAAATTTTCTTCCATCTGTTGATCCTGAGACTGTTCTGCAGACAGGTATATCAGTCCAATATGGCATTATTTTTTTGAAATCATGAGTAGCATGAACATAAACAGAATCAACCACTTAACTAAAGTCCATAGTGTTAATCAGTTATAGTTAATTACTATAAAATAATGCATTTATGAAAATTTTCCTTTTTTTAAAAAAAACATAGAATCTCTATATGCAACTATCCTGCTTCCTCCTAATATCTGGGAATAGCAGCAGTAGAGAAATAAAGTACAAGTCTTTCTTTCTGCTGAAATTTTTGAATTTATCTGTGAAAACAGTAAGCAATTATGAATTAAAATTCCATTAAAGATATGGTAGCCAAAAACAGAAAACTCATACCAGCCCAGCTACTGTATTTCCCCCCAAATTCTGAAAGTAGATTAGTTGGTATTTCTACATGCCAGCTTTTCTGAACAGTTCATAGATAAAGTGGCACAGGAAAAGAGAAGCAACTTTACCTTCAGTGTATCATCATTTTAGTGCATTCACAGTGTCAGCCAGTGATTAGTTAGGTATTATAAATTGGCCCAGGGAATTATTTGTATCCTAAAACTGTTGTTGGGGTATTGTTCTTTGCCTTCTTGCTGTTGTATTCAGTTTGATTCTCCCATGTTCTTCACTTTTCGGAGAGTTTACTGGAAGTTGCAGATAAGTGACACCAATCACCATCAGTCCTTTACATTTATGTCAATTGAGACAGCTGATGTTCTAGATTAGGTCTTGGATTAAGTAAAGAATAAAAATAAACTGAGATTAACTCAGGTGGAGTTAATGTTGTATAAATTTAGCCTGGCTAATTAAATGTTACTCTGTTTTGAATGTCATTATTTGAATGTACACATTCCTGTGTATTGCAGGGGGAGGGAGGAGAGGGAGAGAGAGAGATATTGCTATCCTCACTCCACAATCCTATATCATGCTGTGGTTTTAATCTCAGAAAATTTGCATAAAAACTGAAATTGGAAGCCTTTATGTTTCCAGCAAAAAGACTTTCCCATTAAACTTTAGCTCATTTTTTGCCTGAGTCATTAGATCATTTGAATACTTAATATACATATACATGTATATATTCTATTAAGGTCATGAGCTCTTATCGGAATTGCAGCAACGCCGTTTTAATGGTTCCGATGGAGGAGTCTCCTGGTCTCCTATGGATGATGAACTGCTTGCTCAGCCCCAGGTTATGAAGTTACTAGATTCTCTCAGAGAACAGTATACGCGGTATCAGGAAGTATGCAGGCAAAGGAGCAAACGAACTCAGTTAGAAGAAATTCAGCAGAAGGTAATGCAGGTAAGTGGCATACTCACTTGCATCTATTGTTTGTATTAGTAAAATGATTAGATGGAGAGTTGACAGATTTTTAATACGCTGTGTCAGCTGATGGGGTCACCTCAAAGCTGCTACAATTTTTCCTGGATAAATGTGGCTACCATTTGCAACGGACATGTGTTATACCTGGAAAAGATATGCTTGATTTCAGGTATTCCTGACAAGTATCAGATGCATGCCCAAATCACATTTTGCCCTTTAAATTTGAATCACGGCATTGCATTACCATAAAATTTGTATATCTAATGATTGGAATCCAAATTTGCCCTTTTAATGCAAGGCTGTTCCCCACCAGAGTAATAATAAGATAAACTTGAAACAATTTGTGCATTGAAATGTCATGAAAGATCAAGTGGTGCTCTGGAAATTGATATTAGAGAGTCAGTTTGGTAGAGTGGGTAAGGTTTCTGGGGTAGAAACTAGGAGACTTAAGAGAATGGTTTTGGGAAAATAAGCAGAGGTTATATGCATGTTCACTGCCTTGAGTTGACTAAAAAACTCAAAACAAAGGTGGGTTGATTGAGAAAAATGCAATCTAGTTAGTGAAGTGCCTTTATTAATGCATTTAAATAGATTTGTTTACAGGAGCATCAATCTCAATTTGCATCATTCTAATTATAAAACTTGTCATTTCTTTACTCTGTGTTACTGAATTTCATAGGAAATTATTTAGACTGATAGTAAAGTCTTGCATTCTCCTCTCTCTTTTAGTTACTAATTTAGAAATCATCTGCTAAAGATTTTTAAATAATTTTGTGAGGGGAGAAAGAACTCTTATTTTTTTAAAAAAATATATAAGAAAAACTACATGATCAAGGAAATACATTTCCAAGCCTTCAGCTAATTCTATCACAGATTATTTTATGATGGAAAAGGGAAAAAATCAGAAGAAAGGGAAATGAAAGCTGGCAGATATAGATTTATTATACTGTAAGATACAGGCAATCCTTGGCTTACAACAGCAATTTGGACTAGAATTGCCATTGCTAAGCGATACAGTTGTAAAATTCAATATCATCTTCCCAGTTATACTTTGCTTCTGAAAAGCTGGCAGGGAATGTCAGAAATCACATGGCTGTGGGAATTTTTGCAATGACAGAGCACCATTCATAAGTCCCCCTTGTTCAATACCTTCATAACTTTGGTTATAAATGGATGTAACCCAAGGACATTGTTGCTGTGAAATATTCTTTCTCCCTGTATGAGTTAGCCATATAGAGTTACTACAAATAAGACTGTAATATTTTTCTAGTTTTTTGACAGATGCTTGTGACTGACAGGTTGTTTAATTTCTATTTTTGTAAATTAAAAAAAAATGATATGCACATGCAAATGAACATTGACTGCATTTGTCCCTTATTTAAAATAAATTATCACATTTCAACTACTATGCAGTAAATGAACTATGGAATTGACACATTATAGTTACATTCTATTAACAGGAATGTAGTTAGCAGTTTTAAATAGACTGCAAAGTATGATTTCTGAAGCTGACTTCTTGAACAGTTATCCTCATCTTCAGTTCCCAATATAAATAACATGAACTACTATTCCTGATTAAAAGTGGATGCAAAGGCTTCCAAGATCTTCGTATGTTAATATGCATGTCATCCATAAGTGATTTATGTACACCCAAATACAATTTAATGGCCTGTCCTCCAAATGGATTCCGTGGGTTGACTTAGTATTATATGGTAATAAGCATCCATATTGACTTTGATGTGAGTAGTGCCGAAATTGATGTTTTATAGGTTAGATAGGAAGAATACCTGGGATATTGCTTGATACTGTCAGATTCGTATAATCACTGTGTAGTATCTTAGACTATAAAACCTTCGGAAGTATTAAAAGAGTTAGGAAGGGAGATAAATAAGCTTGGAAATGGCCAAGAAGGAAGTGTCTGATAGCTTTATTTTCCATTTGCTAGCCTTAAATAGTACTGACCTTCTTTGGCTACTAGCTCACAATAGATGAGTTGGTCTGGAAGGATCTTTACTATTCATGTACAGTTCACTTTGCCAACCTTTCTGAATTTTCAATATTTCTGCATAAATATGACCTGTGATCTGCTCTCCAAACAAATCCTAAAACTAGATAAAGAGAATCCAGTTAAACCAAGGAGTCAAAAACGTTTAAGTACTACTGCGGTACTTAAGATATGTTTCTAGATTCCTACACATTTTTGACAAATGCTTGTCTTTGTTATAGTATATAAAATAATTTATGCTAAGGGTTTTTTTTTAGGGAATTTATCGAAATAACATAATTCCACAAATTAGAACAATTTACCTTTCACTAGAAACAAAAAGGCATTGCATTTTACCTGCCAATATAAGTATAAGTTGAAAATGAGAAGTGTGCCTTCTTTCCTTATTCTGCTTGTGACGTGAGACTGCAATGCTATTAAGATTCACAAAGAAAACATTCATTTTAAAAAATGGGATCAGGTTGTTTAGTCCCTTGATTTTAGTCCCTTGATTAAAGGGTTTACCAACCCTGACCTCTCCAGTCCTTAATTTTCTTCTGGAAATAAGGTTGCTATTTATGTATATACTGTGAACTATATTAGGAAAGGTTGCTTTAAATAATAGAAAGCCTTTAAAATCTACCTGCCCTGTATTGGTTTTAAATTATATGTGATGACGAACATGCTGCTTTTTGATTTAAATAGGTAGTGAACTGGCTCGAAGGGCCAGGTTCGGAACAGCTTAGAACCCAGTGGGGAATCGGCGATTCAATTAGGGCTTCACAAGCTTTGCAACAGAAACATGAAGAGATTGAAAGTCAACACAGCGTGAGTTTTCATTTTCCCAAGGAAGTTACTGTGTAATGATTTTTATATGTCATTTATTGTAGGCAATATTTCTAGTGGCCTTCTTTTCTAGTGAATTTTAGACAGTGATTTATGTATTGGCAAATAGGGCACCTTCTAGAACAAGCTACTGTCCGTATAAATGATTAGTTCTAGTGTCGTAATTGTATGCTATTGTTGGAAAAAGAGATGATCGTGCCTCTGAGACTGAAAAGACAAAATAAATCATTGCCTACCAAGGACCAACCTTCTAATCTCTTGGACTCTAGGGGTGGGGGAAGTTTCATTTATTCCTGCCGGTTTGGGGCAAAGAACAGTTATTCCTCCCAGTGAATTATTTGTACTAGTTTCCCATTCTTTCCAGCTGACTTGGGAACAGGAAGATTCCTTCCATTCAATACAATTGAGCTGCTTGCTTCAACTACTTGAATAGGAATGGCAAGCCAATTCTGTTCACCTATTTGCCCTTTCTCCAACAGCAACGGATAGAGTATTCTATAATGAACCAGTGATCATTGTGCTAAAATAACAGGAAAAATGATAGCTTCAACAATTTTCTGGATGAAGTTATAAGCCAGTAGTAAGGAAATGGTTCTCTCTGTCCATTCCTTTAGAGCAGGGGTGTCAAACTCAATTTCATTTAGGACCCCATCAGAGTTGTGTTTGACCTTGGGGGGCTGGGGTGGGCGTGACCAGCTCGATGTCATTCATGTCGGAGGCGACTGTGGTGGCCCGAATTCTCTGCCAGCAAAAACAGATTCTCGAGCTCCATTTTCGGTGGCGATAGCCCCCAACCCTCTTACAGTGAAAAGGAGCTTGGGAGAGCTGCATGTGGCCCTCCCAAGCTCCATTTTCACTTGCAGAAGCACTGTGGGCTAGTTCTTTGCTGTTTCCAGGGTTACCCCACAGGCCAGATTTAAGCATTCTGGGGCCGGATGCAGCCTGCGGGCCTTGAGTTTAACAATCCTGCTCTATAGCATCTGTTTCTCTGCCTGCCACCTTCTCCAGGACACTCTGCCTCTGTCCCTACTTCTCAGTGGTTTTGTCCCACTCTTTGTTATATGTCCCAGTGTTTCTGTTTGGCTACCTGTCTTTCCTTGCCCCTCTTTCCCTGCACATTTGCATTTTTACTAGCATGTAAGTTTGTATCAAATGTTCCAGGTGCTTTGCATTACTTCAGAGCTGTCTCCTGTGCTTTTAAGAACTGGAACACACTTCCAATGTATCAACTAGAGCAGTGATGGCTAACCTTTTTGCCATTGGGTGCCAAAAGTGGAGGGAGTGCAGGGGGGTTGCATGTGTGCGTGCCCACACCCATAGTTCAATGTGCCCTGTGCCCAAACTAGAGGATATTGGAGGGGAGGGGAAAATAAAGATAGCCTAGGAAATTGTTTAATAAATCTAGAGTAAGGAAAAGGAGAGGTATAGAGAGGGAACAATTGTATGATCAAAGGAACAAATAGATGAACAGCCAAATGCATTTTGCTGAGTGTTAAATAAATACAAATCAGTCTTGGGGTTTTTTGTGTTTTTTTTAAAAACAGATTTGAGCAAATCAAAGGACGGGATATTTTAGTTGGGGGAAATGAAAGAGTTCTTTATATGAATAAGATAAAGAACAATTTGAAAAAAACCCATTGAGAAAAAATGTCCTTGAAAATCGTTTCCAGCTTCTGAAATTGACTAAATAATATAATCATTTTATTATGCTGAAAACAAAATGAAAAGTGGACGTAACATTTCAGCAGATTTGCATACCATTAGTTTTTTAACTTATCATTGTTAGAGATATGCATAATCTTGCTCAATATTTCAATAAGCTGAGGTTTGCTGAGTAGTGGTTGTACCTGTGCTTTTAAAAACTATATGGCAAAATGATCAATAATGGTGATAATACCTTGATGACTGATTTTGCAGGAGTGGTTTGCAGTGTACGTGGAGCTGAATCAACAGATTGCAGCTTTACTGAATGCTGGGGATGAAGAAGATCTTGTAGAACTAAAAGCATTGCAACAACAGTTGAGCGATGTTTGTTATCGGCAGGCCAGCCAGTTGGAGTTTAGGCAGAATCTGCTACAAGCAGCCCTTGATTTTCATGGTGTTGCTCAAGATGTAAGTAAAATATGCACTTTCTCATTGTATGTTTTGCTTCATGAAAATGCCGTTTGCAGAAGGTCAGTAGATAAGCCGGTTATATTTAGGAATAATTTTGCTCAAATAGTTCCAATGAGCATGGAAAAAGTCTTAAAATAAATGAGAATAAGGAAGTATTAGAGCTTATTTGGAAATCTGCTGTTAATTATTGCAGGCAGTTTTAAAAAGAGTGTCCATTTCTCTATATTATGCACACATTGACTAGATAGGCGTTCCCTTTCCATGTTTGTTATAATTCTTTCACCAAGAAGCTAGACAAGCAATGCTGGAGCAGATAAGCCAATTACATAAATATTTGCTATAATAATATCAGTTGAATTTTTCTAGACATGAACTCTGAGCCAAGCCAATGACATAAACTCAGTAACTATTTGTCCTTTCGTTTAGATTCTTTTCAGCATATGGTTCTTGAGAAAATTGCAGAGTATGTGAAGAAATTAAGAGTTACCACCTGCTTTTAGAAAATTGATTTGGAGGGGGTCTGATCCTTTTTGGCAGGCAGTGTTTCAGAGGCCATTCTGGGGGATGAATTTTGACAATTTAGTTACTGGTGTATGGTGACTCACAATCCTACTCTGTATGCAAATAAAATCATTGAAGAAAAAAAGCCATAAGGGACATTGAAATGCCATCAGTGTAGACTTTGCTGTTTAAACCTGAGTGAAATATTTTACCTTTCTGAATATTATTTAGATTCTTCCTGGGCACTTTGGGTTGGATGAAGCAGCAGCAGCTGAAAAGGCTGGAAACCAGAGCTTTCCTTTGCAGCTGCTTGCACAGACACTGTTGCTAAGCTCTATTGTTCAAACCATCTTCTTTGACCAGCCCTGTGTCCTAGCTCTGTCTCTTTTATAATTGAGGTAGTCACAGTTCTGTCTGACATTCACGCAACAAATCTCTTTAAGGAGGAAGACTTAAAATCATAAAAATAACTTGCTGACTTTGGGGTTGGCTCTTTTCAGTTGTCTCAGCAACTAGATGGATTACTCGGGATGCTGTGTGTTGATGTAGCCCCAGCTGATGGAGCGTCAATTCAGCAAACTTTAAAGCTACTTGAAGAGAAATTAAAAAGTGTTGGTAAGGAAAAACAAGATTAAATGGCCAAATATGCTACAGTGAATGTCAATTTGCAGAATAAATATTGGATTAAATTGCATACTTTTCATATAAGCCTAATAAGCACATTGAATGGAAAGCTGGAACAGGCTGTGGGTACAGATTCTCTTGGCTGGCTCATAAAGGGATTTTTAAAAATATCTTCATTGTGGAATGATATTCAGTAATATGCATTGACCGCCATATTCATGTTTTGTGAATAGAGCTCAGTAGGAACTAGAAATCTGTGCCTTTTGAGGTTCCAGTTCCTATGGAAATCCAAGCATGGCTGACAAGGGCAAGGCCACTTCACTGGCCTAACTACCCAGTTTAATTGCTGGATCATCTTTTTCACAACTAACAGATCAAGATGGTGGATAACTCAGAGTCGTATGAAATAGATTTGAGCTACTGATCTCCCAACATCAATAGTCTCCAAGGGAGCCTCTTAACTCTGCATTTAAAATAATTTAATTTTAAGCCACATCTGTTGTTTTAATCATTGTGTGTGCTGGGCAGAATAAACAACAAACCGATTAAGGGCAAACAGAATAAATGGGAAGACAATCTCTCATTTAACATAAATATGTGAGGAGCAACCATAATAAAGACAAAATTGCATTAGGGTAAATTAGGGTAAATTAGTAAATTGCATTAGGGTAAATTGGGTCATTTGTGCCCACCAGTTCTTTTTTTTTGGCTGGTATTCTCTCTCCTAGATCTTGGGCAGCAATATAGGTCTTGGTCAACAATTTCAACCTAGCTGTTTCTTTTTATTTGATTGTACCAAAAATTGAATCTGGATTTTCAGCGGGAGCAGTACCTCACTTATAGTAAACACTATCAAGCCTGACATAAATCAATTTGTGTTCTAAAAAAACACGCTGTATGTGTCTGTACTGCTGAAGTATTAACCACCCTTCTTACCAGTTGATACATAGTCAACTGTCAACACTTGAAGGATGTGCTTACAGAATATACCATTTTAGAATTCAGTCGGTTAAGTGGGAACATGACAATGAGACAGCAGCAAACAGAATTGGGTACTCATTTAAGAGAATAGTTCATTTTTCATTGTATACGAAATGAAATTTTGTTCATTATCACTATAGACTTGGGTCTCCAAGGTTTGCGTGAAAAAGGTCAAGGTCTTCTTGATCAGATATCTAACCAAGCTTCGTGGGCTTATGGAAAAGATGTAACAAGTGAAAACAAAGAGAATGTGGATCACATCCAGGGAGTAATGGAAGACATGCAGCTCAGGAAGCAAAGGTATTCATGAATTTCTCTTTCCTAAATACTTCACTTTAAAACCACTGTTAACTTCTTTTTAAATGCCACCTTATTTTTCAAACAAGTGAAAATATGAAAAATAATCAAAATGCAAACCTAAGTGTGCATAGGTTTGTACCTTGTGTATTTTTTTTGTTCTGAAATGTATGAATCCCAAAATTTATAACTAAGATTTTTGTTTAAACTTGACATTAAACAAAATCAGTTAATTATAAAAACTGCTTCTATAATTTGCTTGTTTCCAATGTTTTCCTATACAGTGTCATAAATTCAGATATGTTTGTTACTTTCAGTATTGGGCAGCACTTACTTTAACTTCCCTTAATAATGTTAATTCAAGTTATAATTTATATGTTCTGTAGTTTCTTTAAATATTGCAGAAAAACTGCTTTTAAGATTAATTGGTAACTAATGGCTTTGGTATCATTTGGAAATGTTTAATGTTCCATTACATATTGTTCCATTTTCTAAATTCTGATGAGGAATTATGTATGAGTTTACATTTGCTACAGAAATTATTTTAATTTTCCTGATAATTTAGCAGCTGCTGCAATATTTATTTAAAGAAAATACTAAATCCTCCTGATATACAACATTTTTAAGGTATGTTAACAGTTTATTGAATAGGGCATTACACTTAAAAATAAAAAGACAGTTTTGGACTCAGATACAGCTTTAAAAACTATAAACATGATAACAAAAAAAAACACAGACCATAGAATAACAGAGTTGGAAAGGACCTCAGAGGTCTTCTAGTCCAATCCCCTGCTTGAGCAGGAGAGCCTATACTATTTCAGATAAATGGTTGTCCAGTCTCTTTGATGAAGTAGCTACAATTTCTCAAGGCAAGCTATTCCATTGGTTGATTGCTCTCACCATTAGGAAATTTCTCCTTAGTTGGGTTTGATGTTAGGTTATCATTTTTGTACGTTTTTAAAAAAAATCTCCCATTATATGGGTTGCTACTTTCTTGGCAATGAAGATATAATTTATTTATTTATTTATTTATTTATTTTATTTGACTTTTATACCGCCCTTCTCCTGTCGGACTCAGGGCGGTTCACAGTCGGTTC
>JANHFK010002848.1:436704-449143 GCA_036250565.1 Sibynophis collaris | reverse complement strand
GCAGGATACCAGGGTCGATGGTATCGAAAGCCGCCGAGAGGTCTAATAGGACTAGGATAGAGGACAATCCTCTATCTCTAGCCCTCTTCATTGGGAGTCAGCTGCTTTTAGGTACTGTTTAAGAGAGGCCTATAAAGGTGGCTTTTCCATGCCCTCTTTTCTGCTTAAGTTTTGGAATATACTTTGTTTGAAGGAATGTCATCCCTTCATAGGATGCTCCTTTTCCTAATGCACTGGGCTCATCTTCCAGTAGGCTAGAATCCCCAAAGGTTTTCATCCCAGTTCTTACCTGTCCTAGACTATGCTTGGATGTGACACGAGGTACCAAGTTTGAGGAAAACTTTTAATAAGGGTACAGCAATTTAATATAGTTTTAATAGTTTTTAAATTTTGTATTATATGTTTTTAATTTCTGACTGTAAACCGCCCTGAGTCCTGCAAAGGAGAAGGGCGGTCTATAAATCTAATAAATTTGAATTTGAAAACTGCTTGGAGGTAAACAAGCAAGCGAAAAAGGTCATGGGCAACCATTAGGTAAGACGAGAGAAAGGCAGACAGACAGACAAACATGAAGCAGCTGTGCACAAGCATGTACGCAGTTGGCCATGAGCAGCTAGTTAAACAGCTGTGCTATAAATGGCTGCTTTCATTATTCATAGGGAAGTGCTTGTTGTGCTCTTTCTACAGTTCTACCTTTTTCTTATTACTTCTCTAATTTATCTTGCTGGAATGGTTATTAACATGTGAACTTAGTTTACTGTTTACTGTTATGTTATGATTCTGTCTTTTAACTTAGTTTTGAGAAAATTTGGTTGAGAGCCTGGAACAAAATCTTCCAATCCCACTGTTATTTTCTAAGGAAGGAGAGTATGAACCCAAGCTTGTTCACACAATGTTAAGGCATAATTTAGCACTGTATGTAATTGTAGCAATAATTAGCATTGTATGACTGTAAGCCATAATGCTGTTCAATAAAGCCACTGATGTAAAATATAAGAATAGAACTTCCATGGATGTATCGTAAGCAGCTTCAAAGGTGTATATGGTAGCTGAATTTTCTACTTGGCTTATCAATGTTGGTATTTTAAGATTACTTGGCTTATCAATGTTGGTATTTTAAGATTAATTAAAGTTGTAAGATTTATCAGATTTGGGGTATTCTTAAAGTGCTATTCTTACTCTTGTAAAATGTTAAGTTTAGACATTTCCCTAAATTTCATTGCTACATTTAAAAATAAGACTTGCTTGTGTACAATTTTTTTTATAAGCAGAGTTGACCTTCCTGATACAGTTTTATGTTCTGTCTTTCACAGATGTGAGGACATGGTAGATGTGCGAAGATTAAAGATGCTTCAGATGGTTCAGCTATTTAAGTGTGAAGAGGATGCTGCTCAGGTGAGACTGATGGTTTAGGCAGCTGTTGCCTAAAAGAAAGCTGTCAGACAAATTAAGTGAACTTTGGGAATTAATAAAACATTGAGTAGTTTTGGGTAGCTGTATTTTTTATACAGCTTTTATACAGTACCCAGACATTTGACAAATGTCTCCCCTTTTATTTTACAATCTCATTCTGCTCATTTCTGTAGGCAATAGAATGGTTAAATGAATTATTAGATGCGCTGCTGAAGACTCATACTCGTTTGGGAGATGATGCCCAAGAAACCAAAATTTTGTTGGAAAAACATAGGAAATTTGTTGATGTAGCTCAGGTATGTTTGTATTACTTGTAGCAAGTTAGTTTGCTTTTAAGGTTTGCTATCTGTATTTAAAATGGTCATTTTGGTTATTTGCTGAGTAGTATACTAATTAAAATTATTGCTGTCAATCATGGTTAGATATGGTAAGATTATTGGCCAAACTGAAATCTTATTTAAGGTTAATTTAGTTTTTTTTTAAATTATTTATTAAATTTATTGCCACCTCCTCCATCCTACCACAGAGTACCTGGGTTGCTTATAATATTAAAAAGGATAAAACTATATAAAACCCATATATAATACAAATAAAATACTATAAAAATACAATTCTCAATCATAACTAAAAGATGTGGAGGGAGGGAGTAGGATGAGGGGGGTGTCTGTTATTAATCTACCAACCATTTATTGATTTATACATGTCAAAATGCTCTTTAACTATTATGAAATGCTTGAAATCATTCATTAATTCATCTTCCATGAATATGAAATGGATACAAACTGTACTTGGGGCCACAGTTTTATTTTTCAAGTCAATTTCTCTAACTAGTTAGCAAAGATTTTATATTTTTAGTATTTAGATTAATAGGCAAGCATCATTTGGCAGGGATTACTAGGCAGAAGAAAGAAGAAATGTTAATACTGTTGTAATGAAGCTTGATGTTCAGGTGAAATGAGGATGGGGTGGCAAATGAGTAGAGGATGATACAATAACAGACCAGATCCTTCTAGAATTTCCATAGCTGCCAAATAAAATGTGACTCTATACACTTGCAGTCTCTTAACTGAGAGCAATCCAGCTAGGAAAATCCAGTTTCCTTTGTTGCTGTATCCTTCTTCCCTATTTGGATGTTCCTGCAAATAAAAATGACATGGAAAGTCAAACTTGTTTTTAATAGGTCCAAGAAAAGCTATAGTGCCTTATGATTCACGTGTTACTGTGTTGCCCTTAAATCTGTCCCAACACTGAAAATGTCCACCTTAATGTCTATTTTTCTAGAGTACCTATGATTATGGACGACAATTACTACAGGCTACTGTGGTTTTGTGTCAGTCTCTGAGATGCACTTCTAGATCGTCAGGAGAAACACTTCCAAAGCTGAACCGTGTATGGAAACAATTCACAATCACTTCAGAAGAAAGAGTAACAAGGCTAGAAATGGCTGCTGCGTTCCACTCAAATGCGGAAAAAGTGAGTTTCTGCGGTTGATTCCAGTAACTTTGATGTAACATTTTAAAGTATGCTTTTTATGTGTTCATTCTATTTAATAAAGTTTGGTCATGTTTACAGGGAATGTTAAAATTCATGGTGTGATTAGCATCACACATTTTTTCATTGTGGAACTATTAGTAGTCTCAGAGACAGCCATGGATTTCAGAAGGACTTTAGTATGATTAAAATCAACATTTAGCAATAGCAATAGCCCTTAGATTTACATATCACTTCACAGCGGTTTACAGCCCTCTCTAAGCGGTTTATAGAGTCAGCATATGGCCCCCCAACAATCTGAGTCCTCATTTGACCGACCTCAGAAGGATGAACGACTGAGCCAATATTGAGTCGGTCAGGATAGCCAATTCATTTAAGATGAATCTGCATGCTGATTTGGAATTTTCATCCTTAATACAGATAGTCCTATCTTAACAGTGATAGTTGAGACCAGCAACATTGTTGCTAAGTGACAGTCATAAAGCACAACATCTTGGGACCATGCTGAGTTACAATGGCAGTTGCAGCAGTCTCAGTTGTTCCGACATTGGAAACCTATTATAAGTCCCTCTCCTTCAGTGCCATTTTAACTTTGAATAGTCATTGAATGAGTGGTTGTTAACAAGGACCGCTTTTTAATCTGTGCAAGCTATGATTAGCCTATTGAGATAATAGATCATAATACTACATTATTGTTAGTCTCTTGATTGATTAAGTGCTGTAAGGTGGGTGTGGACTCTTAGCTACCACAATCTTTCTACAGGATGATCTATTCTCAACATAATCTTTTAGGTTTCAACGGTGCATTCACATCTGTTGTAATTGAAGTCTGTCCACCTTATTCCTCTTTTTCCTTTCATTTTTTTCCTAGCATTACGCACTAGACTGTATTGTCCAATTATTGCTCTCACAACTGAAAGTTTTCTCCCATTTTTTCTTTACAAAAAGGGAATGGGTTTCACATATGAAGTAGGTTTTGCATTCTTTATTGAAGTCAATGCAATTCCACTGTGTACAGCATGCACAGACTTCATTAGGAATTCCATACAGTTCCCTTAAAATAGTTGTATTTTGACTTCATGTATTAGGTTTTTTTTTAAATCTGTGACTCCATCAGCAGGCAAAACTATGAGGAATACCTCATAGGCACACTTTGGAAATGTGCTAGAACTTTTCCAGGACTTCAGCTGATTCAGTAGTCCATCTGTTGTGTCGAAGAATACAGAAAACATTATAAGAATGCATAAAAGTATTGTTTCCTTTTATTGCAACTTATAGTTTGGCCATGTCCATTTTTCTTCTTCTTTCTAATGTTAATTTTATTACAGGTTTTGCAAGAATGCCCAGATGAGTCTGAATCTATATATGATCAGGAACAATTTGATGAGATTGAAGCTGTTGGAAAATCCCTTCTGGATAGATTAACAGTTCCAGTGGTTTATCCTGATGGGTATGTAGTAGGTCTTGCATTGCTCACAATGCGATTCAAAATATTTCATTATGCGAAATAGTAAGTTTTTTAAAAAGCAGATATGGCAACAGAACAGACCAAATTAGAATTGAGGAGCAGCAGATCCAGTTGCACATTGCTTTGCACTGGCCAGAACAGGTGATTGGGGGAGGGAGTGGGTGGTGAAGGGATGGATGAAGTCCTTTAGAAGACCTGTGGTGTTCCATATTCAGGAACTCCAGAGGCATCTGTAAGGGGAGTAAACGGGAAGGTAAACGATGAAAGTTATTGTATGCCATCACAATGCAAATGTTCCCCCTCCGTTGTATATGCCTTGTGATATTGCACGCCTGTGTAACGAGAGTGCAGTGCTACGTTCATTATTTTGATAAAAGCTTCCTGCTTTATAGATGCTTCAAAATAGTTCCTGGTACACTCCTCGGGGAGTCTATATACCCAGAATAGTGCTTGACTTTCTGTGCTTTCCATGGATGGAATAAGGCCACCTAAACTTTGCCTAATCCTAACAGCTAGGTTAATTCTTGGTTTAGGATTGCACTTTTAAGTCAGACGTCAAATATTGAGGTACTGGAGAATATTAAAACTAAGAAATACAATTTAATAATTTATTAAAATGTAATAGTGTTACTATGTATGATTTGTACGTTATGTCATTAAAACATACAAGATAAGTTCGTCCATACAAAATATGGTATCTTGTTTATTTGAAATGAAAGTAAATACTAATAAGATAGCTTCAAAGAAATCATATTAGTTTGAATTACAACAAATGTAACAAGAAGCAGTTTGTATGTTTTAATACAGCTGTGAGTCTGGTATCAAATTATTTCACACATAAATATCCCTCAGGTTAGGAAACTCTTCTGAAATTTCAAGTATTCTATTATTCTATATTATCCTGAAACTACTGGAAAATTATTTCTGGTAGATTAATAGTTTCTGTGATAGGATATTATAATAACATATATTATCCTGAAAGCTGCAAAGTGAGAAAATAAATCTCTGAACATAGCAAAAACTGTCTACTACTTTCTTACATGTAAGGGATTGGGTTTGGGGTTTTTCTTTCTTTCTTGTTTTTTTAGCACTGAGCAGTTCTTCGGGAGCCCGAGTGACATGGCTTCTTCAGCCGAACACATCAGAGAGAAGATAAAGTTGGTTTGTCTGAGAAAACAACAACTGACACAACCAGATGCCTGTACCACAGAGACCTAATAGCCTCTCCCTGCCAATTCATAAGATGCCTATTTGTAACTCCGCATGACATCTGCATTCTATGCCTGCCATAATACATGAAAATGCATTTCACAGCTATTATTAAACATAAAAACTCTTCACCCTTCTTGAAGCAAATCTTATTCTACATCTTAACCATGTATTTCTACGAAGCCATAATTTAACATGCTATGAACCCCCAGACTTCAACTCTAATGAAAAGGAACAGAAGACGTTGCACTGAATACTTGCTTTGAAGCTTTATCCCAACCTATCAGGTGCTGCTTTCTCTAAGCAACTGATTGCAAGTTTTCAAATGGTGCTAATAAGTGCAAGTTCCACAAAAAAGAATTCTGTTTATTCTCCAGATGATGTAGTATTTTAGGCTGTAGGTGAACTATCCGTTGTATAGACCTATAATTTCGATTTGTATTTTTTTTAAATGGTCCTTTTTACTGTGTGGATACGTGCCATCAAATCCTTGAAATTCATTATAGTTGGATTTTTTTCCAATTTGTATGGATAATGTATTAAGAAATGTTTTGTGGTTAATAAAGTCCACCTTTTAAAAATCCAGTAACTTTTATGGAAGCTTGTATTTCCCAGTTTATTGCAGAAAATTGTAAAAGAGAGTACAAGTCCATTTTGGATCTTGAGTGAAAGTTTCTTAATAATTGAAAGAAGAGGGAATAAGCATCGTCATGTAAGCAAGGAAGAAAAAAATGATATGAAAGCAGCTGTTGGGAGTTAACGGCAAATTAAGTTCATTTTTCCTGTTGACTTTTGTTTGTAGATGAGGAAGGAAAAGGACTTACATTTTACAACAGTAAGAATCAAAGTCTGGCAAGAGGGATTTGTAGATGCAAATTGAAGACATAAGAGAAATTGATAGGTTTCTCTTTTAACGTATCTTTTTTTCTACAAGTATTGATATTGGACATATATGTTCCACTAGTTACATCTTTATGACTGAGTAAATTCAAGTAACAGCTGATGATGCAATTTCCAGAGCTGATAAATGCTACGTATTGTAATAAAATGATCAAATATAGGGCATAAATTATGTATTCATTCCTCCAATCTGCAAACGCCAAATAAAAACCTTTATATATTTATGAACTATGAACATAAGTTTATTTTTTAAAATATGTTATGAAATGGCAGCGTGTCTTTGGAAGGCCTGTTTGGGATATGTAATAAAACTCCTTGCTACGTAGGTAAGGGAGTTAAATGGTTTCTTGGCGTGATGGATGACGCACTTCAGGTGAGAAGCCATCCTGGCTTCCTTTTGTGGAGAATAGAGGAGACAATTTTTAATCCTTTGCACGAAGTCCTTGACTTACCACCACAATTGGGACCAGCACTTTGGTCACTAAGCAATATGGTCATTAAGTGAGTAATACCTGATTTTACAACCTTTTTTTGCTGTGGTCATTAAGCAAACAACATGGTTACTCAGTGAATCCACCTTCCCCCTTGATTTTGTTGTCGGAAGCCCCCTGAGAAAGTCGCATGATCCCAGGATGCTGCAACCGATTGTCAAAACACCCTAATTTTGATCATAGGGCCATGGGGATGTTGTGAAGTCAAATCACCTTTCACTACCATTGTAACTGGTACCTGCTCTTAAAATCCCCACTAGATACAATTCATCACCTTTTCTTCTTTTGTTTTACTTGGAGCAAGAGTAAGCATGGAAAAGAAACATTCAACTCATCATTTTTTAAAAAATTTTTGCAGGCTACACACTGATTCAGAGAGCCAGTTTTCATTTGTATTGCTAAGAAAATTGGAAGTGATGAGCTAGGTCGCAACAGCACAACTCTTGTTTGGTGTAATTTCTCAGACACATCTCCTCTCCTTAGCCTGTTTCTCTTCCCTGCCAGCAATACCGAGAAGGTTTCTAGCATCTGCAGCAACCATCTTGCCTTTACCTCGTCAGGCATTCTGGATGCCTGCAGATTTAAATCACTTCATGGCAAGAAAAGGAAGCCCCCAGAGGCCAAGATTCTCAGTACGGGTATGGAAACCTTTAGGACCAGAATTTCTGTTGCTAAACAAAGTGGTTAAGTAAGTCATGCCCAATTTTATTACAGGTAGCCCTCCACTTAAGACCACAATTGAGCTCAACATTTATGTGGTTAAGTGAGTTTTGCCCCACTTTATGACATTTCTTGCAAGTGTTGTGAAGTGAATCACTGCAGTTGATAAGTTAGTAACCTGGTTGTTAAGTGAATCTGGCTTATCCCATTGAATTTGCTTGTCATCACATGACCCCAGGGCACCGCAGCAGTCATAAGTATGAACCAGTTGCCAAGCATCTGAATTTTGATCACGTGAACATGGGGAGGCTGCAAAGCTTGTAAGTCTGAAAAACAAGTCATGTCACTTTTTTCAATGCCATTGTAACTTTGAACGGTCACTAAATGAACTGTTGTAAGTTGAGGACTACCCGTACCCTTTTTTGACATGGTTGCTAAGTAAATCACTGCAACAAATGAATCGCACAGCCATTAAACCATGAATCTGGCTTCCCACGTTGAATTTGGTCATCAGAACCCCTTTGGGAAGGTCACAAATGGCAATCGCATGATCATGGAACACAGCAACCGTCCTAAGTACATGCCAGTTGCCAAGTGTCCCAACTTTTGATCATGTGACCATGAGGACACTGCAATGGTTGCATGTGCGAGGACTGTTTCTAAGTCACTTTTTTAGTGCCATGGTAACCGAATAGTAGCTAAAAGAATGGTAAGTCAAAGATTACCTGTATTTCCAAAATACATAACATTCCTGATCAAAAACTCTCCTATAAGTAAGTTCTAGCCAAATCTCTCCCAAAGGAGAGGCCACAGATAGCAATGCTTCCCCCTCCTACCCAAATGCCCATTATACTAAATTACATCTGGAAGGACATCATGATTCAAATGCTACCATTAAATATGTTCCAATGCCTGGCTTGAGCATGTAAGCCATGGCATTTGCATGATATCATATGCCCCAATTTCCACACACCCAGTGGCTACAGGCATGTATTTTTCCTTTTCTATTACTTAGGTTTTGTGGGACATCCTGGCGTAGACAATGTAGATGGACACGTTTCTACTAAATTTGCCCTGCAGAGATTAAATGACCTGAAGAAAATGAGAGCATGAGATGGAAATAATTTATATTTTAATCTGACCACTGCACTGCAGTTTTATCAAAAAGGCTGCATTTAGGTTTTATTTCTTGGCCATCGGTTCCCTATTAAGTAAATTGGCCTATTTTTATCATTACTGTGTTCATGACTTATGTATCATAACTCCCCCCCCCCTTTTTTTTTTTTTAGTTTACACTTTGAAATCTCAATTCCAGGGGATTGGAAACATTGGTTTGCCAATTCTTCCCTAGAGGGAGATGATGAGCATAATTAGGTTGTCCTGATTTTTTCAATTGGTGTAACAACCGGTTCGCTGAGTAAAACAGCTGAGGCACCGCAATCAGCTGGGCTTCAAACAAAGGAAATATAGATCAGTATAGCGCAAGGCCAGGCGGGGTGGGTTCACCTGATCGTCGGAGCGAACTGGTTCACTCTCAGCTGATCGTCGGAGCTACCGGTTCACCCGAACTGATCCAAATAGGCAGAATCCCACCCCTAATCTTTGTCCAGGAACTCAATATCCTGTTGAGCTGAGGGATATGGCTCCGGTCAGGTCAGCTTCAGATACATACAGCTACACGCATAATGCTCCATCTTCTTATAAGTAGTATATAAATAAATATATTACTTAGTTTTAGTAGTATATAAAAAAAAATACTCTGCAACACTCTTCTTGACATTTTACTAAATCCTTTTATTCTTTCAAACTGATGTTGAGTTTAATCTGTCATGTTCCTTCACAACAGATAGAAATGACAGAAAGTCACTAAATTAGCTGCTGTGGCTGTAAATGGAGTAGAAACTAGATCTCTCTGGTATCAGTCAAATAGATTAGTCCCTATACTTTAATCCTTGCCCATCCTGTTTCATTTTTCAACTGCTTCCTGCTCTTAAACTGAGTGTAGACCAGTCCTGCCCTAACCCCCTGGAGGTCATGTAATCCTATTTTAAAATTGTCTCTGACAATTTTCTGCAACACAGTGGAGAAGCCGACAAGTTTCTAAACTGTTCTGAGGTAAGAACAGCAACATAGAAACATTATGATAAAAAAAAATTGTCAGCATAATCATGCCATGTAGAAAGAGAGGGGTATGTCATGATCAAGAGATGACATCAAATGGGATGTGACGAGGACGAGAGATGAAGAAATGGAGGAGGAAAGGATGCATGTCTCCAGAATCACAAAGGAAGTTACAGAATGAGAAGACAAGAAAAGATGGAGGAGGTAAGGGAAGATCAGCTCGAAAATACATGTCATGGGGAGGACGTGGAATATCTAATCCATTGGCCACCTCGAGAATTAGGGCCCCAGATCAATTGGCAGAAACCTGTCTTCAAGCCCTTTTGGAAGACCAAAAGGGTGGGTGTATATCTCTTGGAATATTTGTTGGTGGACCAAAATATATGATAGAACAATGTCAAGATGCTATGATGTATATACAGATTCCAAGAATTAAGCTTGGTGTGACAGCATCTTTTTAAAAAATTGACAGTCAAATGATTGTCCAGATTTAATTACAACAATATTCAATTTTATTTATTTATTTATGTACTTATTTATTTTATTTGTCGAGGACGTACTAGATAATATAAGCATGAATTGAATACATAATATTAAAGGGAACATTAGGACAGGCACATTGGTGCTCTTATGCATGTCCCTTACAGACCACTTAGGAATGGGGTGAGGTCAACAGTAGCCAGTCCTAGATTAAAATTTGGGGGGTTTTGGGATGAAACCAGAGTCAGGTAGTGAATTCCAGGCATTGACCACTCTGTTCCTGAAGTCTTATTTTCTGCAATCAAGTTTGGAGTGGTTCACTTTGAGTTTGTATATATTGTGTACTTGTGTAAATTTGAACACAAAGTTGTTCATGAAGTACCTCACTGTAACACCTGGTCTCTTTCATAAGTGCAATACTTACATGCTAAGTGTGGAATACCAAAAAGTGGGGTCTGTCTCATATGCACTGTCAAAACCGCAGGATTGTGATATATTTGTGCAAGCCAGAATCTAGACCCAAATGAAGATCTAGAACTGCATAAATTGGTATCGAAGCATATAATCCATAATCTGTATTGCAGCAAAATCTCAGCACGTTGAGAAAATGGTATGTGTAATAAGAGATACCCAAAGTCTTTGTAGCAAAGATAATCATTGGTGTGCTAAAAAATGACATTGTCATGATTCTAAAAATTAAACTCTATTTATCAAAAAGAGAAGACATCCTTAATCAGTGGGCATAATTCCCAATGCAGTCATGCTTCGTTGTCAATATACAGAAAACGCAATGGCAAACCAAGAAGAATGTGCTGAATTACCTGGAGAATTGGTATCCCAGCATGGTCAGCTATATGTCATTTTAACCCAAGGAATAAGTGAAAATGTTGAAGAGTATTCTTAAAAATTAAAAATGTTGATTGATCTGCAAAAGCATCCTTTGTTAAACCAAAAGCATCTATATTTTTATTGCTACACATCACTTTAATAAAACAATGTTTTCTCCTTTGATTCTAAAAACAAATGTTCCCCGTGAACATTCTGTTTCTCTATTTAGGTAAGAAAATATCTGGAAAGGCTGACCCAGTTGGTCACGGGTTGAATAGTCCCCATCTAAAAGACCGCAACACTTGTTCTAAACTAATCATCAAAAATACCATGAGCTCACTGGGCTTAGCATCTTGAAGTAGAAACCAACAGCTTCTCTGGAAACACATGTTAAAATAAGCAATGTATAAAAATAAAAGCAAGGACTCTTAATATCCCCTTTCCCTATTTTTGGGTATGCTAGTGTTTTTTAGGTGTTTTTTTTTCCATGTCAGTTTTGGAAACACGCACTGGTCAGAAACTCTTGAGTTATCTTCTGTTATCGCAAGATATATTCTGACTGCATAGTCTGCAAAAAAGTATAGCTTGGTTCTATGAACATTGATTCAGATTTTTTTTTTAAAGATACAATTGGTACTCCCACCTATTCTCCAGGAAACTCAAATTGGGAGTATTGAGTTGTTACCTATAAATCACGTGTTTTCACAACAACCCTGTTTGAATGATTAACTTCTCCACTATCTCTGTATATGAACTATATCTCTATAGTCCTAATTATAGTTTTGAATTGCCTATACCCCACTAGATGGGGCAGCACTGCAGACTTAGATCTATTTTGAAGTATGTCAAACAAAAAGATTTTTATAGATATCACCAGTACTTATGTAAAAAGATCTGGAAAATTATTACAATGATCAAACATAGTGGTAAAGCCTACATATACATTAAAGTAATACTTTAAAATATTATTACTTTAATCCTCTATCTCTATCCTCTATCTTACAGGCTTTGTTAACAGGAACCATTGGAAAAAGGAGATAAGGAAACTCCTAGTATCCTAGAAGAAAACAAGATTTCTAGCATTTTTTGTGCTGTATTTTGTTTCATTTGTATCCCCTGTTCCATACCTCTTTTTAAAATAGAATAGAATAGAATTCTTTATTGGCCAAGTGTGATTGGACACATAAGGAATTTGTCTTTGGTCATAAGCTCTCCGTGTACATAAAGAAAAGATACATTCGTCAAGAATCATCAGGTACAACATTTAATGATAGTCATAGGGTACAAATAAGCAATCAAATCATATTAGGAAAAGTCAATATAAATCATACCAGCAACGAGGTTACAGTCATACAGTCATAGGTAGTGGGATATGGGT
>JANHFK010002848.1:422533-433117 GCA_036250565.1 Sibynophis collaris | reverse complement strand
GATTCGAGCCTGCAATAATTGCAGGCATCTGGTGTTAATAGCAGGGTGCTTTAGACCGCTGCGCCACCTCGGCTCTTATGACAAGAAATAACAAGAAAAACATTGCTTGGAGTAATTTGTGTGCCTTAAGATAAAAAGGAATGATTTAACCAGTCTGATTAATTCAGAATAATTACGGTAATAGAAAACGGAAAATTTGTACAGCTTATTGGTGCACATTGTTAAGAAAAGCATGAAGTGGCAAAATTTAATGTGTACCTAATGTTCCATGTAATAATAATCAAATTATAATAATACAGAGACAGGCTTCAAAACCTAGCCAGAGACTCTTCAAATGTATATTTTGCCAGCTAGCTTTTAATGGAGAAGTTTAGGGGTGGTTGTTTTTTTGGAACACTTGGTTTATTTGGGTATTTCATACAGCTTTTACTGAGGGAGAGAAAACCACATTGCATAACTTATAGGGCTAAAGTCCTTAGGCTAAAGTGAATCCATGGAATATTAAGTAATATTCTAAATTATTTGCAAATGAATATCAGAAAAACCGAAATAGTAGAATGTCTGTTAGAAAGGAAATGATGTTAATTGCTTGAGGAGGTAGAAACCATGAAATTCTTTTCATTTATTGGAAATAGTAAACATTAAATCTGAGATCTTTTTAAAGCGACATACACCAAGGAATGGTAAAGTAAGATGGATCTCAAAGATTTCCCCCCCCTCCACTCTTTCTGACTTCTGTTGTAATATTATTCTCACACTGTATGAGCTTGAATTATGAGAATTGTAGTTCAACCCATCTGGGGAAGACCATTCTCAACCAGTGACATAAAAAAACCCACATTAAAATCAATTGATCATAATTGTGCATCATTGACTACCCTATTACCAGAATATGTTAGCAATTTAATTCCTGCGATATCATGTGCAATCACTGAAATTTCATCAGGCATCATCAGCCTTTAGATTTTTAAAATTAAACTTTAA
Organism: Sibynophis collaris; assembly: GCA_036250565.1. Taxonomy (NCBI): domain Eukaryota; kingdom Metazoa; phylum Chordata; class Lepidosauria; order Squamata; family Sibynophiidae; genus Sibynophis; species Sibynophis collaris. The sequence goes on along the minus strand of JANHFK010002848.1, from coordinate 432,133 downwards.
GGTAATTGTTCAGTTCCTTGGTACTTGCTGGCATTACCTTACTAATCCTTGCTCTAGATAAACAAATCATTTGACTCAGTATTGGGCAGTCTTCCCAGTCCAGTTTGTTCCAGATGTATTGGATTCTACCTCTCCTAATTTTCCTACTGGAGGGACAGCTGGTGTAATGCATCTTCAAAACGACTTTGCCACCTGCATTTTATACCCTGGCATCAGTTCACCAGGCAACTTCCAAGCCTTCAACGGTCTCCTTAAGCATTTGCCTTACATTTATTTAGCAAATGATATTGCACCAAGTGTGCAATGGATCCGAAAGCTTCCTTAATCTGATGGAAATGATTTAATGCAGTGATGGCAAACCTATGACACGTGACATGCTGTTATGTTTTGGGTGACCGACCAGCTTTTACAGCAGCGTTCACCAACATCTGACAAATATTTTTGAAAGCTCGTCCCATTTTGGGTGTTGTTATTTTTTGGAGGCTGCAGAGACTGTGTAAGAATGGGGTGTGTTCTTGCATGGCCTCTGGAGACTCTGAAGGACACGTGAGAATGGGACATGATTTCTAGAGGCTACCAAGGCCATGTGAGAATGGGCTGTGTTCTTGTATGGCCTCTAGAGCCTTTGAAAATTATGTGAGAATGGGCTGCGCTTTTGTGCAACTTTCATGGCTGCAAAAGTTGCAGAAGAGGATTTTCTGAAGTTGTTTTAAAAATGAAGACCTTGTGTCCTGTCCTCACTTCACGTTACCCTGTGAGCAGTTTGACATGCAGCTAAACCAGTAGTGAAATCCAATTTTTTTACTACCGATTCTGTGGGCGTGGCTTGGTGGGAGTGGCAGGGGAAGGATATTGCAAAATCTCCATTCCCACCCCACTCCAGGGAAAGGATACTGCAAAATCCCCATTCCCACCACACTCTGGGGCCAGCCAGAGGTGGCATTTGCCGGTTCTGCAAACTACTCAAAATTTCCGCAACCAGTTCTCCGAATTACTCAAAATATCCATTACCGATTCTCCAGAACCTGACAGAACCTGCTGGATTTCACCCCTGAGCTAAACCCACCTATTCTTCAATAAACCAGACTGCGTACATAGATCTTGACACTTTATTAAAGGAACAGGATGTGGTGAAACTGAGGAAAAATAGAAACACATAGTAAGAACCTGAATACAAAATAATCAGTGTTGAGCATAACAATGAGCAAATACAGGTAAAATCCAAGTCTCACTAGCGATGCTATATATATGGGACATGGATTTTGTCCTCCAATGAAAGTGCGCCACGGATGAGGCTGGATTCTTCCAGATGCTTCTGCTTCCTCAGAATGTTAGAAAATGGAGTCCTATGCTGCATCTACTTTTTTCCCCTCCTCCCTAGAATGATGGACAATGGGAGGATGGGCACTCTGTAGTGCCAAAACACTATTAAAACCAACTTTCTAAACAATGAAATGTTTGGTCTTTGGCCATTCGATGGAGCTCAACATGTTAGAGAACAATAACAGTGTATACATATAAAAACTCTATGCGGGATGCATAACACTTTGTGTGACTCAAAGCAGCCTCAGTTAGTCCATGAGGACCTATTAACAAAAAGAAAACATCACCTGAAGGTAAGTAGAGTGTTACAGACTCTGAGGAGTGTTGGGTTGCGATGCAATTGGATTGTTCCCCAACGCTCAAATCTCTTGGGAAGAGTGTGCGAGGTGGCCTTTATGAGGGGCAGCAGTGGGGCAAGTAGATTCGAAGTCGAGGCCCTCTTCTTCAGGTCCAGCCTCAACATTGCTCCTGAGTCCTGCTTTTCGGGGTGGCCTAAATGGGGGAGGTGGAAAAGAGATTTGTTCCTCTTTTGTGGGGAGTATGACATGTCAACAGAGACAAGTTGTGTCAAATTTTCCAAATGTTTGACCCAAAAGATTCACCATCATTGGTTTGGTGCCTTGTATTAATTCCTGGAGTCCATTCCTGAAATTAGTCTTTAGAGGTAGTCTTTTTTAGTTTTTTAGGAGTATGTATCTACAGGTAGTCCTTGACATAAGCTCACAATTGAGCCCAACATTTCTGTTGCTAAGGAAGACCGTTGTTAAGTGAATTTTGCCCCGTTTTATGACCTTTCTTGCCACAGGTGTTAAGGGAATCACTGCAGTTGTTAAGTCAGTAACGTGGCTGTTAAGTGAATCTGGTTTCCCCGTTGGCTTTGCTTGTCAGAAGCTGGTTGGCAAGGTGGCAAAGCATGATCACATGGCCCTGGGATGCTGCAACTGTCATAAATATGAGTCAGTCGCCAAGCATCTGAATTTGGATCACATGACCATGGGGATGCTGCAATGGATGTAAGTGTGAAAAACTTTTCAGTGCCATTGTAACTTTAAATGGCCGTTAAACAACGACTGTAAGTCAAGGACTAAGTGTACGGTAGAAGAGAGATGTATTATTCAAGCTTTCTACTAGCAAGTCTAAAACAAAGATTAACATTTACTATCTGCTTGCTTGGCAATCAACAGAATCTAGTTTCTAACTCTTCTGTGTTAGACTGGCTGGACAGAAAAATGCTGTGATTGGTCATTGCTTTGAAGCTTTCTGAACTCATGCTCCTCAGCTTGGAGGTTGGGATAAACCTGGCAGGTGTTACTGTGTTTCCCCAAAAATAAGACTCTGCCTTATATTTTTTTGAACTTGAAATAAGCGCTTGGCCTTATTGCCATGTGCTCAAAAGCCCGATTCAGCTTATTATCAGGGGATGTCTTATTTTGGAGGAAACAGGGTAGCAAGATAGGAGTGATGGAGAAATATACCAAAAGCTAAGAAATAATGCTGAATATTCAATATTCCTTTGCCAACTTCCAGTAAGCCGTGCTGAGCAATGTGGAATCAGCTTTCATTAAAACAAGACTCTCCACTCAGTTTTTCTAGCCCTGAACAATATACTAAGATCAGTTATCTATAAATATATTAAAAAAAACCTTTTAAGATTGAATTTGGCAGCTCTATAAGAGAATATGTGTGCATTCATTTATTCATTCATTCTTAAAAGGCACAGTCTTAAAAGCTTTTTTCTACACTTAATTCTCCTTGCTGTATTAACATCAATAACACTATTTGTTATTAAAATTGCTGTAGTAGATTTTGTCTTTCTTTTGAATACTAGAAATAGAATTTTACATCCATTAATGAAACTTTTTATTATTGCTTTTTGCTCAGTATGCTTAACATTTTGCTTAATCTGTGAATGCCTAGCCACATTGGAAAATCCTTAAATTATTTATTTTAACTAGCTCATTCTCTTCCGCAAATATAAATAAAGTTCAGCTTACATAATTACTTACTGTAGCATAGCTCCAATATAGCCAAAGATACCAAGTCCAAGTATGGAAGATACCGGTATATGATTTGCTATTGTCACTGCTATTTCTATTACTATGGAATAACGCCATAGTATAGTTTCACGTTTACTGATTATTTTGCTCATATTTAATTATACCCTGGTTCCAAGGATTAAAGATAGCTACATTAAAACCAGCCACTTCAAAATCCTGAATATCTACTTACCAAAATCTTTTCTAAGCTTTGACTTAAAAGTTAATTACCAATAAAGCCAGTAGCCATGATGAACTATAATAATAATAGAATTTGCTGACAAAACAACAGTTTTTTCCCCCTTTGTATAAAAAGTAGCTCGGTTGCTGTATATCCACAATGTCTTGTCTTCCAATACATGTAAAGGAGACACAAAATCTATAACTTATTTATGGGAAATTCCTCTCCTCTCCCTCCCCAAGTTGGTAATTATATATCATCCCCCCCTCCCCCACTGATGGAGCCTATTGTCTGACACAATAAATGATTGTACATATAACGTTCCTGGATCAAAATCAAATTTCTTCTCTTTTACCAATTAGCACAGCTTCGTTGAGATCTGGATATATAAATTGGAAGTTTGGATCTATCTTGAGGGATTAAGCTAAGTGCCTTGTTAAGAGAAAAATCTACCATTTTAATTAACTGGATTGCAATGATGACCCTCATAATAAGTAGTTTTTCAGAACTGTGGGAAGAATTTCAAGTATATTTTTAACTTCCCTTCCAAATATCATATAATGCCTATAGGGCTCTAAATTTTCCCTAAAGGAGCAGGTTGACACATCTATAAAAGGAGAGGGGCTTTGATCACACAACTGCAACCGCCATCTTGACCTTTCAGATCCCTCGTGGTCCGTCCCCCCTGCAGTCATCCGTCCATCTGTTTCAAGGAGAGCATCAAAACTCTTATCTTTACCTTTTGCCTGGGTGTCATAAGCTGTGCGTGGAACATGATAAATTGTGCATTAACCTCTTTTTGAGATGCGAGCCCTGCTCAGGAGTATTTGCACCTACTATCCTTGAGAGAAAGGATCATTGTGTCCAAGTGACAGCCTTTCAGCTGTCCATCGTGGCACTTAAACCTGGCTTTGGAGTGGCTTTACCCCTGATCTCTGCAATGCAGATCTGCAGTCATTAATGATCTGTTATTATGTGATTGTCACGGGACTGCAACCATATTGACAACCTGAAAATGCAAAGCGTGGAACCTAATAATGCCCACAGAGAGTCAGCTACTGACATTTCTTGTAGCTTTTCTTAAAAAATGCTCCAGTAACTGTCAAATGCCTCCTGTGCCCTTCAGTAATTTTCCTATCCCATTTTCTAGGAGCCTGGCTTATTTCTGTAAAAGCTGGCTCCTTTGAAAGAATTGTTCTTAATGCTGCTACTTTCCTCCCTCCCCTCAACCAAGTGCATAGTGTTTGTTACAAAGTTATTGTTGTTATTAGATAATTACTACTACTACTACTACCAACAACAACAACAATTTCAAACATCCAGATCTGCCTATCCTAGGTCCTTGGAAAGGACTCGATAGGTAGACAAAATGCCAAATCCAGTCAGAACATCTGGCTGACTGGGTGAAAAACCATAATAATAATAATCAATACTATGACAAAGTAGCAACAATGGTGTATTGGAAATCTGCAAGAAATATTTGCCTGCAAGCAAGAACTGGTGAGGCTGTAGAATAGAGAAAGTCATAAACAATGAAGAAGCTAAATTCTCTGGGACTTTATAATTCAAATAGACAGGGACCTGCTACATAACACCTATAACACCATAAAACATCCACATCTAACTAACCCAAGTTCTTGGGAAAGACTCGATAGGTAGACAAAAAATACCAAATCCAGTCTGAACATCTGTTTGACTGTGCAATGAATTATCATCATTATCATCATCATCATCATCATCATTCTCATCTTTATAACCTGTATGTCATTTCATATCTCAACCAGGACTAACTCTATGGTGACAGAACTATTTTAAACCATTTTTTCATGGTTGCCTCAAAGCAAAATGAGTGGTAAACATCATCATAATAAAAAAAATTGGTATTACTAAAGAATGTGTTACTGTTAAAAAGAAAAACAATCTTACATTGGAACTAGAAAACAAAACTAGCAGGATCAGGCTGTTGAGATATTGTTTTACTGTTTTAATTATTTTGGAAGTTGGTAAACTTCATGGAACACATTCTAGTGCTCTAAATTGGCATTAAATCTAAATCTAAATTAATGAAGTCTGGGAAGAAATTACTTATTTCCCGTTAAGGGGTCAGATTCTTGGGGAATCCAATGGCACTTTTCCAGAGAGTTTAAGGATCGATCAGACAGTCCATATCATTTTATCATCTGATAGGGGAAATTCTGAGGGAATCAATGCTGGTTTACTTTTCACATCCAGAATGGCACATTAATGATTGAACACTAACAATGCAATATTGGCATTGCAGGATGGAGCCACACAATTAAAATTTTATTCATTCATTTTTTTTAAACTGACCACACTAACAACCTCAGTGAACATGTAAGTTCATTGGGCAGCACAAGCAAACGACAGCATCCACATCTAAGAAAACCACATACAACAGACACTATAAATACCACTCATGGAACAGCAGACACACTGCTAGAGAGAAGTTCCCTGAAGATGAGCTCCAGCACGAATCCAAAAGCTCAGAAGAAAAAAAGGTCTGGTCCCAGTGACCGACCCAGACTGGATCCTGCAACATTATCCCGGGACACATATTTTTGCCTTCATTTGTGAACATTTCTAAACATTTGGGTAACCGTGTTCTTTGCACCTTTGCCGCATAGCCATGCAGGCTACGTGACCACAGAAAAGCGGACAGCGCTGGCTCTTGTGGTCAAGAAATGGAGATGAGCACCATGCCCTAGAGCTGTGATGGTGAACGTATGGCACGTGTGCAAGAGGTGGCATGTAGAGCCCACTCTGTGGGCATTCACGCTGTTGCCAGCTGCTCTTCTGGTTTCTGGCATGCACATGCCTTCCAGCCAACTGGTCTTCGTGAAGTGCTGGAAAATGGCCTGGAAACAGCCTCCAAAATGCTCAAAAAACAGGCAATTTTTCGGGATTTTTGGGCCATTTTCAGGGCATTTTGGGGCTGGGTTTTGGGCTGGTTTCAGGCAGGTTTTCAGGCCATTTTCAGGTCACTTTTCAAATATTCTCGGGCTGTTTTTTGGGCCAAAAACGGCCTGGAAAATGGCCCGAAAAACAGCCTGAAAACAGCCAAAAATGCCCCCAAAATAGGCATGTGCACGCTAGCCAGCTGATCTTCCAGTTTTTGGTGCTCCAGCTGACCAGCTCGCATGTGCATGCAGGAAACCTGAAGACCAGGTGATCTTCAGGTTTCCAGCGCTCCAGCGCATGCACATGGATGTACATGCACTGTTCTGGTTTGGGCACTCTATTACCGAAAAGGTTCGCCATCACTGCCCTAGAGTCAGACATGACTGGACAGGGAAACCTTTACCTTTAAAGATTTGGGAGAGCCATTGTTTTCCCTGTATATCTATCTCTGTGTGGGTTGTTTATCTTAATGAAAGAGTCTCCTCAAGATGCCAGCAAAACACTTATCCTCTGGGCTGGTTCTTTTTGTCAGGCTATTCAAGTGCTGTGTTTTGGACTTGGGTTTATCGCTTACATATTTCTGTAACAGAAATATTAGCTTTGCTTTCTCTGAAACCACTTCACAGTTATTTATTGAGCAATTAAAATGTTGACTCCTCTAAGCCGTTCCCACATTTTTCACCATTGACCATGTTGGATGGGGTTTGTATGAAGTATAATGCAGCCACATCTAAAGAACCACAAGGTCTCCTCCCTCAGCTGTTCAGAATCTCTTAGGCTCATATCTGCTTAAAGGCATATTCAATTATTTATTTTCCCTGGGTGGGTGGGGCTTTCTGTTTTCACAATCCTTAGATTCTCAAAAAGCTTAATATTTTGTTATTTATTAGTCACTTAGATGCCAGAGAGTGAATGTATGAACAAATGTCTACCATATTAGTTTCACCCCAGAGATAATCTGTAGCTTATCTAAAGGCATTCACCTCATTCGTCTTTGTCAGCCCATTCTACTTCCCTCAACCTTGCTAAATGTAGTTGTTTTCTCTAGTCTATTATCCACACATTTCATATACCCAAAGTATGTGATAACAATCTCAAAAAAGCATCTAGTCTCCTTTTGATCCAAGAAGTGATGTATTAATTTTGTTTGTGGCCTGGTGTACAAGAGTCTCAAATACATAATTTAGAACTTTCCATCTTGTTCCTCAATATCTTATCTTTTACAGCTGCACGTTGCTATTATTATATTACTACTCTTCAATTATAGCAGTTCTCCCACGGATTAATCTCTTCTTTATTTGTGCAGCAAGCTGTACATTTTCTCCTGTGCTTGAGCCCAACAAAACAAAACTCTCGACCATCTTCAGTTCTTCAACTTCAGTTGCAAGTTCTCCAACTAGGGAGTTGCTACTAATTATGACTTCTTAATATTTTACATTAATCAGATTTTTCACTTTTTTTTTTTTTTACGTTCAGCTAAGTAGTGCTACTTGCATATCTCAGATTGTTAGTGTTTTGATTCCTGCTGTTATCTCTGACATTATTATAATATATTCATTGTAGAAATCAGAATGTATGTATGGGGAGCGAGAAAAGCTAATTGTGTGACCTTAGGTTAGTCACTGTTTTTCAGCCCTAGGAAGGAAACCATGACAAACTGCTTCCAAAAATTTTGCCAAGAAAAGTGTATGGACTTGTATGTGTTGTTCTTTAGGAACAAGACTGACTTGAAGGCATGCAACAACAAAAACATAAGGAATAGTATATGTCGTTGTCTCATACCATTTTGAACCTCTCCGTTTCTCCAGTTTCAATTCATGTAGCTCCTTGTTCTTTGTAAAGTGTTCTTTGTAAAGTTAGCACCCACCCCTCTCCTAGAAGAATGAAATATTTTGAGAAATATTTAAAAAGCAGAATATTAAATTTTCCTGGATGAGACATGGATAAACATGCTCTTGTAAAGCAGCCCCCCACCTTTCTTAATAGCCCTCAGCAGATGTTAGCACTTAAGAGATAAAGAGATAGCTAGCTCTATTCATAAGCAAATAACCTCATCCTGGGGTGAAATCTATTTACCTTCCCTACCAGTTCAGAAGTGGGCACTTCACATCTGATTTTTGATCCTCTGTGCATGTGCAGAAGGCTTTGCGCATGCGCAGAGGGTTAAAAACAATGAAGTACCGACATCCGGGTGGGTGGGCACAACCTTGCACTGCCATCGCTACCGGTTTGCCGAACCACACGCCATCGCCACTACCAGCACGTGCGAGTCGGACAGAACTGGCAGGATTTCATCACTGCTTCACCCAAGATCTAATAAAGGTAGGATTATCCCTCAGCCACAATAGGAATTGCAGAAAGCCCCTACATCACATCATCTCAGTTGCACCACCCCCAGCAGTTAAAACATCAAACAAACTTAGCTCAGACACACTCCTGGGATTTGTACATGGCCCCATGAGAGTCTAACAACAGCCAATAGAACACGTGTTCCTGCACAGGAACAGGAAAGTCAAATGCAAAGCCCAAGAGAAGGTATAAATACCCCCCACTTTCAAATCCATGTGATCAGCTGTTACCAGAACTACAAACATGTGGTTTTGTTCATCAATAAATGGACCCTCTTTCCAATCAGCCTCCAGCCTGCAATTTTGTCTCCAGTGCCTTTCTCCCGGCTTGGAACTGAACCAGATGGATATTTCTTCCAACAAAAGTTTTCTAGAAAAAGAAGAATGAACGTATTATCTTTTTTTGGCCTGATCTACCCATTAAAAGACTTCGTTACAGTTGATAAAGATAAACTTCTTTTTTAAATCCTCTCCCTTATCCCTTTTTCTGTATTTCATTTGTTTTCAAGATTTCTATACTAGGCTAGTGTGTCAGGCTCCGAGCAATCAACAAATATCTAATTTAATGATCTCCAAAAGGCCATGAGAATAGGAGCCACTCTTCTCACACGGGAGAAGAGATGGTATTCAGCAGGTTCTGACCAGTTCTGGAGAACCGGTAGTGGACATTTTGAGTAATTCGGAGAACTGGTAATTACCACCTCTGACTGGCCTTGCCCCATCTATTCTCTGCCTCCCGAGTCTCAGCTGATCGGGAGGAAATGGGGATTTTGCAGTAACCTTCCCCTGGAGT
>JANHFK010002848.1:313492-324800 GCA_036250565.1 Sibynophis collaris | reverse complement strand
TAGACAGACAGACAGACAGGCACACCAATCAAATTATATCCTGACATTAGCAATAAAAGGGAAATTCCTTCTACTGTATTGATGGCAAATATTTGGCAATAATCAATCTTTACCTGTAGAAAATGATAATATTGTTTTAATGGGGAAAAAATAAAACAAGCATTTGTATCTGATTACATGCTTGGTTGCCCGTTTCTTGATTGTAAAATGTTCTCAAGGTAAGAAGAGTTCGCTGGATGAACAGCATCAGCCCAGTGAACCTTGGCAAGCCCATGGTGTCCTCTCCCCCCCTCTCTCTAACTACATTTGTTTGCTACTACCCCTATTCCATTCTATGGCTGCTCATCTGGTACTTTTCAACCGTGGTGCCCCAAACAGAGCGTCAGCTACCAGTGTAAAGTGGCATTTTCTATGTGCGTTTTAGGAAATTGATTAAAATGATACCTGCTAACAGTAACAAGACTAGCAGATAGACCTTTGTGATATAACTAGCTCTACAGTTCAAAAATCTGCTTATTATACTCCATAAGATACTACTTGCAAAGGCCAAATGATGGTCAAAATCAAAGAAATTGTTGTTGGGTTTTTTTGTTCCGGCATCAGTCGTGGAAAGAGATGCACATATAGAGTAGGATGTGCTAAGGGACTAAAATCACTACAGTGAAAAAAATTGGCCATAGAAGTTTTCTGATTTGCTTAAGCAAAGTGAAGAGGACACCTAATTCACCTTAATAATGCTGTTGGTGTGACCCTGAAGCCCTTCATGTTAGTGCCCAGGAGAAGACCCTTTCAACCTTTTGTTCCAGTGCTGGCCAAGTGCTTCAATATTGAAAGCTTTTGCATTCTCCATAGCAAGTGCCAAAGTCACCCAAGTGCTTTGGGATTGTCTGAAGTGTGCATCAGAGTTCTTCGACAGTATGTCCTGGAGGAGGTGAGCTAGCAGTATTGTCCACCCACTTATTCTAGTATTTGCTAACCTAAGAAATAATAGCCGTTATGGCGCAGTGGTTAGAACACAGTACTGCAGGCTAACTCATTGCTCACTCCAGGAGTTTGATACTGATTGGCTCAAGGTTGACTCAGCCTTCCATCTTTCTGAGGTTGGTAAAATGAGGACCCAGATTGGTTGGGGGCAATATGCTGACTCTGTAAACCACTTAGAGAGTGTGTGAAGCAGTATATAAGCCTAGGTGCTATTGCTATTGCTAAGCTCTTTTCCTTCAAAACAACTCACAGGCATAAGACAGACCATGCTCCGTTTTACTAATAGATACAAATGTAAAAAAAAATTCTAGCAGGGTTTTTGCCTTTATTGAAAATGTATGAATTTAAGATCCATTTGCTCCTCACTTACCACAATAAATCATCAATGATAGCAATTAATTGCATGGGATATATTTACAGGAGAAAACCAACACTTTCTGTATCAATTTTTTTTTACTGATAGTATTTCAACCTCTGGCCTAGTCATACTGGAGTCAAATAAAGGCTATGTGAAGATCTATTTCTAAAGAATATTTCAGTTTTTAGTGAGTTATTTTATTTGTTTCCTGCTACTAACTCTTTTCTTCTATTTTTTAAACACAACACTTCTTTCTTTTAAATATGATGTGGTGGGAAGCTACGATTATAAATGGTTTCTACTCTTAACCTACTTTCATATTCCATAAGACTTTGCCTGACATCGCAGGTTATCATTGCTTCATCCAACATTCATATTAACCTGACTTGAAACCTGACTCTCTACTCCAGGTACAAGAAGGGCCAGAGAGTGACGGGAGATGAGCACATAAATCTCTTACACCAGGATACACAATATACATTGTTCATTGAGAAGGTGTATGATTCAGATGCTGGACTGTATGTGGTTCGGGCTAAAAATTCTAGCGGCACAGTGTCCTCCAGTGCCATCCTCCGGGTGAAAGGTAACTGGCCATCTATAAAAAGAGTAGACTGGATAACCCTTTGTGCTTTCTACTTGATTGCATCACTCGCCCACTGGTTGTTCACTTAGCACAGCCAACTGACTTCACTGGACTTTTAACACTCACCAAAGGAGTCAACAGGAAGCAGCCATATTTTGATGCACCTCACTTCACCTTTGACACTCTTGCTGATTGGTCACCCTGAATGTAATGCTTTTGATATTCCTGTCCCAAGCATACTAAAGGAAGTTATCCTTTAGTCTACAGTACAATGGTATAATGCAAAGAGATATGTACGCATGGGGGAAAATGTTCTTTATTAGATAATGATGATTGTATGAATATAAATATACCTCTAAAGATTATGAGAAAATAATCATGATTGATCTGTGTAACACAATATGCTTGCTTACTGGTACAAATATATTGTTTTGATGCTACTTTATGAAAAAGCAATATATACAGAAAGAGAATCTTTTTGTACATTATACACATGTGCACTATTTCTATCTAGAATGTCACTATTAAAGCTGAAGGAACTATTAAGCCACTAACAGTACAAACCTATGTATGAACATTTAGTCTATTTATGCTCAATACAACTTAGTTCCTTTTAGGATTGAAATCACAATTCTTTTAAAAATTCAGAAACATCCAACAATTTAGTGTGAGAACTATGAGAAATATTTGTTTGAAATGAGTGAAAAGTTTTAAAAATGTTATAGCAACAAGGCAAATAATAGAAATAATTTTAAATTGTTAAGATAATGAAAAATTGACAGCAGTAAAAATAGTATTAGAGACTAAACTAGTTTTTATTTTTCAAATGTGATAAAAGAAGCAGCATTGTATTTTTTTGCTCCAATGGATGTAACAAATTTGATTTTTCAACTTATTGTGAGGTTTTGACAAAGGGAAGAAAAGAAGCACTGGTTTTAAAAGAGTGATTTGTCTTATAAATTCTCACTGTATTCAAATGACACAGTATTCATATGAATTCTTGACATTATTAAAAAGGAGACATATATTGCATCTCTGTCATTTAAAGCATGGTTGACAACAATTTATATTTAATTGGAAATTGACTTTTCTATAGCAATTGTTCTATGAAATATGTGTAAGAAAAAAGGCACAGAAATCTTTTAGAATAAATTTGCAAAATGGAAAGAAATCTTGCAGTATGCAGTAGAAGATTATATATTGTAAATGGTGAGGATATAAAGAAGGACTTCCATCAGATTTTCTATAGTGCTGTAAAAGTAAATATTTTACAGTTTTAGTTCATCAGATTAGTTATTCAGTAGTCCTGTAAAACATGAACTCTTTCTGGGTTCCTGAAGTGAAGTGAAAACTGGTTGGTTGAGAGAAGAAAGTTTATGCTAGCTCAATGAATAGAAAATATTTTGCAGGTCAAAATAACATTTTCATTAAATGCAGTCTGTTCATGAAAAATGAATGTATGAAGGTTTATGTCCAATGAAATGCTTCTTCTGGGACTGATTACAAAAATCCAGAATTGCGTACATTGAAAAAAGAGGCCCATTTTGCTTTTTCTACTCTATTAATAGTTCCTACCCTAGAAAGAGAACTAAGGTTTACTCACCGTAAAGGATTACTAAACTCCCAGAGAGAGATAAAATTAATATGCTCAGGTTTTATGAAGTCAAAGGGACAAATTAATCACTTATGACAGAACATAAAGTGCATCTGAATGTCTCTGAGCAACAGCTATAGATACTTTCTTTCAGTAATGTCTTAATTTGCAGGACTTGTGCTTTTCCAATCTTTGGGACACTGTGAAGTAAGCCTGTAAGTAAGCCCACTTGTAAGAGATTGGAATCTATTGCTATCTTTTCAGTAATATTAAATGGCTGTTGCAAACCTATGTGTTCAATGAATGGATCTTGGGATTCCCCGCAACATGTCTTTTTTGAGGTACATTATGGAATGAAAGAAGGACAAGCTTAACAGCAACATATGAAACTGAGGTTTCAAGCCAGGAAAATATGTTGCTTTCAGTGACCCTTGAGGTATCCTAAGTGGTTGGCATGCACTGGTGATAACATTAGATAATTATTTAGTTCAGTTATTCACAATAAAAGCTTTCTCTGGTGGTTGGCTAGTACTTCTTTGCTTACAGATTTGTGGCTGATCAAACCAACCAACCAACCAACCAACCAACCAACCAACCAACCAACCAACCAACCAACCAAGAGAGTTGGGTGTTTAGATATTTTTGTCTGATTAAGTGCACATCTTGAAACAAAACTAAGTTTTGAAACACACGTTGCTGTTCATTTTCACAGAAAAACAGTGAGAGTTCATCTCTGTCCTGTACTAACTGTATTTCTGCCTGTCTTTTTTGAAGATGGTTGTAGTTGAATATTTTGGAGGAGAAGATTGTTTTATGGGATCCAGATGCCCCATTGTGGCAAACTAAAATAGTACAGAGTTGAACGAAATGAAAATAGAAAACAGATACAGAGTAAGAGCAAAAGGGAGCCTGGTTTGATTGAATGCCAATTTTTAGAATATTGATGTTTTACTACAGTATGTTTTAGGTGAGTAAATTGCCAATTTAGGAAAAATGAAAGAGTTGGATGATGTAATTCTTGCATTCTAGTATTTTTCTTCTTCTTGTGGTTTGGAGATCTTTTAGAGATCTTGTTTCTGTTTTGCTTTCCATCTTGGCAACTTTGTGGAATTTATTTTATCAACGGAGACAGTAGGGTTTGTTTGTTTTTAAACACAGCAGATTTGCAAACTGGAGACCCATTGGCCATTTTTTCTCCAACCTGATCTCAGATGTTGCAAATGATGGACACACTATCCCTGAAGTCAGTGATGTATAAGACTTTATGAATGAATTCTGATCAACCATTTACTGGTTTTAATCATTTTTAATTTTATTTATACAAGTTTGTTTTTGTTATTTGAAATTGTGAGTTGCTTAGAATCATGTAGGTGCAATGAAACTGAAATAGAAAACAGGAAAAAACTTAGAAATAAAAAATGCATGCTTGTGTAAATTAAGTCAGTGGCAAGTTGCAAGCTGATTTCATTGCACTGCATGTAACAAAAATATCCCTTTTTCTGTAATAAATGAACAGGACAAATTTCTTTGGGATTTTTATTTATTTATATAGGTCTCTTAGGTCCCAGCCTCTACATGAATGAAATTAACAGAAGAAGTAAATAAAATATTTGCATTCAGTCCTAAAAACAAGTCTCTGCTCTTTTCAAAGTACTTTTTCCATTGCTTAATTCATACATGTAAGCCAGTAGTGGATTCCACTTACCTTTGCTACCGGTTCGGAACCGGGAGCGTGTGCCACTTCTGCACATGTGCAGAACCTTCTGCGCATGTACAAAGCGTCAGTGATGACGTGTGGCTGGGTGGGTGGGCGGAGCCTCCTGCCGCTGCCACTACCAATTTACACCATCCATGGTGAACTGATAGAAAACCACCACTGGTAGAAACCCACCACTGCTGTAAGCACTGAGATTCAAATCAATCTTCTCTGCTCTTGTATGAGGAATTTTTTTCTTCGTCTTTCCTTCTCCTTTTTTTTTTTAATAAATCTTATTGGGAAAGCTGTACTTGTTCAGTTGTCAGTCTAGAAGAAAAAAAAATCACGTAAAACTCTGTTTTTATTAGACTACTACATCTGAGATGCAATACTTTGGATGGATACTAGATGGAAACAATAAAATACAGAAGTCTATGTTCTAAAATCTAGTCAGTAAAGGGGGCTTTGTAGTCTGGATATGGTATCCTACCTTCATTCTCCATTGTGACCAGTTTTCTTTCTCTATTAAAATATATAAATGAATTTCAAAAGCCAAAACATGCCCTTGGTGTACACATCACTCTAAGCTGTAATATTATTTGCCTGTTTACAGTTTGTTTGATGTATAGATCCATCAGTTATGGTTACTTGTTATGTGTAGAACAGGTCACAAAGATTTGTTCAAGAAATTATAAAGTTATCTGTAAATGTAGCCAATGAATCTCTATGCTAAGAAAAACTTTATCTGCTGAATTTTAACCCGGTTTATAAACAAACTTAAACCAGCCAGAATCATAAAATTCTGAACATAACCAATAGAACACCAAATAAACAAAAGCCGTTCAATGAGGAAACATTTTAGAAAAGGCCACTTGTTTATTTTGTTACAATTTTGTTAGCTTTATATCCTATGAATTCGTGTACGCAGAAGCTTAAATTTATGTACATAGCATTTCTTCCTCCAATTCCCCCCCCCCAAACTTGGAATTTAGCTACCCTGGGAAGTAGGTTGGAATGAGATGGAGTGACTGAATCAAAGACACTCCATGGATTTTCAGAAGATAGGACATTTTACCCAATATTTCAACTGCTACACTAGTCTTGTTTTGCATGGAAGAGAATCCAGATTCAAACCAGTGGTGAAATTCTGCCGGTTCTGCCGGTAGTGGCAATGGCGCGTGGTTCAGTGAACCGGTAGCAGCAACAGTGCGAGGCTCTGCCCATCCGCCCGGGCATCATTACTTCATGGTTTTTAACCCTCTGCGCATGCGCAAAGCCTTCTGCGCATACGCAGAGAGTCAAACATTGGACGTGAAGGTGGCGGAGCGCGCGCTTCTGAACTGGTAGGAAAGGTAAGTCGATTTCACCCCTGATTCAAACCCAGCATTTCCAGATGTCTAAAAAAGAGTTCTGGCTTGGAACTTCTTGCCCTAAATTTTGATTTAACAAATTCTAGTGAATTTTATTTATTGTAAATAAAATGATATTATTCTCATCCTACTACCACCCATTAGTAGTTACTAATGGGACTATTTTCCTTATAGTTAAGATGAGATATGCTACTCAGAAAGGATGTATCTTGTCTCCTTTAAACTTTGATGTTGGAACCTTTACATATTTAGTTAGATTGCCAGGCAATCTGGTGGCAGATAGTATTTTAATCCCTTTTAATAATTCTTTAAAGAACTTTACCTAGGTATAAACAAGTGGTATAGCAATTTGCTAAGCAATTCTGGATATACAATGTTAGAATAAATCTAAAAACCTGCCCATTGACAATAAAGTATCCAAAGAACTATGTAAAATAGGATTTGTTTACTGTTTTTACTGAATATGTGGGATAATTATTCCTGGGGAAATATGCTGTTTGGTAGAAGCAAATGTCTCAAGTGGTACAGAAAAAAAGAGAACATGAAATGATGCATCAAAATGACTAAGAGTCTGTGGAGAAAGATAAATGTGATGACAATAAACATGGCTTCAAGACTGATATACATTTTGAGAGTTTTGCATATTTTAATGGTGCTTTGTAAATAAGTTGGCATGTTAATGATAAATTTTGTATGGAACAGTAAAATATCAAAGATTTATCTCTTAAAGTTTTAGCTTTTATATAATAATGGTAATTTCAGTTTTCCAGATTGTCCTCTGTATCATTGACTGTATTTGTTAATTTCAATAACAACAACAGAAGGAATTTGGTGATATTTCATTCAAAATCCTCTCCCGAGTTGCTCAGCGAAGACGTGTTTGGCATTCTGCCATGCGCCGCTGCGCCCTTCAGTGCCTGGGGCGAGGCTGGAAGCCCCCTCATGACTCCCGTCGATTTGGGGGCTCCAGCAAGCCACCCTTATGGAAAGCGACCCCTCCACAGCCGCCCTGGCTCCATAAAGAGCCCACTGGGGGGTCGTAAGCCAGACTCCGGGGCTAGAAATTACCCCGGCACGCCCGCTCGCATCGGCAGCCGGAAGCACTCTCTTTATTTAATTCCTTCTTGTTCATATGGATTTTATGTAAGTCACTCCACAAACCTAACTGAATGAAAATTATAGTAAAGCGCTTAGAATAAAGATGAAGCAAGGCAAACGCATCTGGGAAGGGAGCTCTGATCCATTGGGATGCTACAACTGAAATCGAGCTGGGAGTAAAGATTTACTCTATTTGAGCCAGATATTCCATCCCCTTATTTTCAGTCTAGTCAACTGCTATGGTGTTTCCTGATTAGTTTATCCAAGCACTAACCAGGACCAATCTTGTGCCAGAGAAAGAAAAGCCAGAAAACTCATTTTTTTGCCTGGTTTCCCCAGTGTCTCATTTATGTTTTTCTTCAAGTAAGCGTCTACTCAACGAGTATGTGCAATTTGTTTTTTAGAAAACAGCCTCAGCTAGTTTCCAGTAATCAGCAAAATTTCCAAGTTGGAAAAAAGAACTGTCAAACTGAGTAGCGTTCATTTTTCTCCAAAGTTGCAAGCCAGAAAATTGTCTTTCTGCATTATTTTGAGAACGTTTTGTTTATAGCTTCCTGTGTGGACCTCTTGGGAAGGCAAATTATTTTCACCTTAAACCATGCTGTATAAATCACAATATTAGTTGGTGAATCTTTCATAAATTGTACTTGTGAAAATATTAGTTACTCGATGTTCAAAGGTAGATAAATTAAAGATGATGAGAGAGCAATTCTGCATTTAATAATATTCATTTTGGGGTTTTGGAATTTCACAGGAGGAAAATGAATCGAAATAAATTACAATCTGATATTTTGTCTCTTCTTCAACAGAGCTAACACATATGTAATAACTTCAGGAATTAGAAATAAAATAAAATAATGAGAAGAGAGACCTATATAGGAAATAGACCTCAATCTTAAATTCCAAGTAATGGAGGAATGAAAGAAAAATGGGTCCCTTAAGTCCAAGCTGATTGATCTTCCGACAGTCAGTTGATGACAGTTCTCCCACATCTTGAAATATTTATCATGCCATTTTTTAAAAACAAAGATAAATGAATTTGCAATATTTTTATTTAAAGTAAAAGAAGGCTCAACCTGTCTCTGTGTAGGCCTTGATTACTTACTAATATAAGATTGATTGAGTGTATGCCATTAGGTCAGTGTTGACTCTTAGTGAGCACATAAATGTTTGTTTGTTTGTTTTAATATATATCAAATTTAGACATTACCCATCTCAGACACAAGATGACTCATATTTTCTCTATGATGATCTATCCCTAACTTATTCTTTCAAGGCTTCCAAAGGTGCACTCATTGCACTGTAACTAAGTTTGTTTTTCTTGCTTCTGATCATCCTTTTCTTCTATTTCATTCCCCCTTTCCCCTGTCAACTAGGTCCTTGCATAATGTGTCTGTGCAATAATTTGAGACAGCAATACCACACTTGGAATATTATATCCAGTTTTGGTTGTCACGATATAAAAAGGATGTTGAGATTGTAGAAAGAGTGCAGAGAAGAACAACAAAGATGATTAGGGGACTGGAGGCTAAAACATAGGAAGAACGGTTGCAGGAATTAGATACGTTGAATGAAAAGAAGGACTAGGGGTGACATTATAGCAGTGTTCCGATATCTCAAGGATTGCCACAAAGGAATCAACCTATTCTCCAAAGCACCAGAAAGCAGGACAAAAACAATGGATACAAACTAATCAGGGAGAGAAGCAACCTAGAATTAAACAGTAATTTCCTGGCAGTTAGAACAATTAACCATTGGAATGGTTTGCCTTCAGAAGTTGTGGATGCTCTATCACTGGAGGTTTTGAAAAAAAGATTGGGCAACCACTTGTCTGAAATGTTATAGGATCTCCTGCTTGAGTGGGGTATTAGACTTGAAGACCTCCAAGGTCCCTTCCAACTCTGATATTCTGTGAATTTTGATTATTCGTGCCTCAAGTGAAAACTCTGGGATGATTTATTTGATGATCCATCTGCTTGTTTTCTTGGCTCTCCATGGTATTCTCAGAAGTGTTCAGAAGAATATAGGATTACTTCTACAGATTATGCCAACGTATGTTAGATTTATACCAGGATTAACATATGCCTAACAAGGTTCTTTGTGATTTTATGTGAACAGATTTACTGCAAAGACTTGTCTGCTGTTTGGGAATCTTAAGTGAAAAGCCCTCATGGGTAAATAGAGTCTGAAATAGAAACAGAAAACATCTCACTCTAAACAGATGTGTAAACTATGGAACTGCTTCAGTTGTATTGTTTCCATGACAAAGTGCCTATTTTATAATAATTTCTGTTAGACTTTTACTAAGAAGAGGGTGTGTTTCTATGCAATTTCAAATCTGCCAACTAAAAAGAAAAATAAAGTATTATAAAGAAATTGTTTCTCCCCTGTAAACCTAAATCTAAAGAAGAAGCCTATGCTGGGGAAAATCTCATTTGAACAATATTTTTGCATTTATAACACAGAGATAGGAAGTATTGTATGCCAATCATTTTCTTTTAGAGAATGTAAGAAGCTTTCCTCTCTTAATTCCATGGTTTCAAATTTCTTGCAAAGCTTTGCTCTTAATCTCTTTGCGGTTCCTGCAACCTATCTCTGAGTCTTCCTCTTTGCCCTTGATTATTTGACATCTTCAGTTAGTATTCCCCACTGTCCAATATAGCATAATTGCACAAATAAGGAACTAAACAAAACAGAAAAACCGAGTGCCATAAATCAACAAATCAAGGTCTCTTGATTTTCTCTGATACCATTGTTGATAATGATATGGTGCCTCAGAAAGAAGTCTTAATTTGGTTAAAGTTCTTTCTTTATTTTTGAATTATCAGGGGAATTGAACCAATAGTAGTTGCCTCCCTCCACTTTTGTTTGTAAAATATCTATTTGCGGAGGAATCTGTCAAGAGAATTACATTTCTTCAAATCTTCATATAATCACTTAATCCAAGACTAAAAATGGCTTTATCTTTCAGAAGCAATGATCCATGCATATTGCTTAACCACACCTGTTTTTTTTGTATAAGTGGGATTGCTAAAGTAAAAAAAAAAAGTAACTTGTTAAGCATTGTATACCAGCCTCCTTTTTTCCTATTTATAATACAATTTTGTGTAATTGCAGCAGTCCAATACAACATCAAAGACCTGTGCACTAATTCTGCTATTTATTTACTTAGACCACCCACAACAAAAATCCAGATGATAAGAGTTTTCCATACTTATTTCATGCCAATTTAGTTGAAGTATGGATGTGCCAAATTTCAAATGATGGCTAGTTGAAGGAAAAAGCTTTATGCTTGCCTTTGCTGTTATCTAACTCTCATCTGGATTTTTGCAGCAGAGGTATGGCGCACTTCCAATTTGCTTCCAATAATTTGTGCCACAATGCAAACAAGAACATTTTCTTGTAGGAAGATTTTTATGCAGGTTTACAGATAAATATAGTTTTAAATGTGTTTTTCAAACTTGGCAATTTTAAGATATGTGGATCTTAACTCCCAGAAGTACCCAGCCAGCATTCAGAGAGTTGATGTCTACACATCTTAATTGCCAAGTTTGAAAACGCTGGCCTAGAGTCACTGTCAGCTTTGCTGTGTAAGGCAGAATTACAACCTGGGTTGCCCCAGTGG
>JANHFK010002848.1:233840-251884 GCA_036250565.1 Sibynophis collaris | reverse complement strand
ATACATCTATCTTACGTGATGCCAAGGGCAAATCAGTTTCATTTCCATTTGAGAACTGAAAATACTAGTTATAGGATTTCTATTCACTAAACTGTTATTATCTTTCTGTTTAACTGACAGGTTCTTGAGAGGCAGCGAGCAGTAGTAGAGTTTGAAGTCAATGAAGATGACATTGATGCTCACTGGTACAAGGATGGAATTGAGATCAACTTCCAGATTGAGGAAAGATACCATTATGTGGTGGAAAGACGTGTCCATAAAATGGTTATCACAGAAACTAGATATACAGATGCTGGAGAATATACCCTTTTAGCTGGAAAAAATAGGAGTTCCATCACTCTTTATGTAAATGGTAAGATAGAGGTTTATTTTGATATAAATATTTTGTTTTAATCCCTGTAGCCCAGGTGAATAAGTTACATGCTCTAGCTCTCTTTCTGTTACCTTTTTAAAAAACTTTTATTCAATTGCACATGAGCAGAAAAAAAATCTCATATTATTAGTGTCCATGTTCTCCCTATCACCTCCTGCATTTTAATCTGCCTGCCTGCTGAAAGTTTTCACATCAGTGGAATTGTTCTATCATCATAGCCTTTTTCCTGATGTACGTAAGAGACTTGTTTATTGCCAAGAATAGATAACTCAAGTAATCAGTGGATGTGCAATTCATGTCTTTATTATGTTCATATATTATTGAAGACCGCCTGAAAAGCTTTGTGGCTGAACTCAGATGCATTGAGATTCATTCAGATTAATATCAGAATAGAATGAACCATGCTAGAAAAATTCAGAGGATGATGATGATGAGGATGATGATTTCTTGTTTGATTTTCAGCCCCTGAGCCACCCAAGATTGTAAAGGAGCTCCAACCAGTCACTGTGGAGTCTGGGAAACCAGCCCGATTCTGTGCTATTGTGTCAGGCAGACCTCAGCCCAAGATCTTCTGGTACAAAGATGAGCAGCCTCTTTCTCCAGGCTTTAAAGTGAAGTTCCTTCATGATGCCCAAGAGTACACCTTGTTGCTGATTGAGACTTTCCCTGAAGATGCTGCCATTTACAAAATTGAAGCAAAGAATGACTATGGCGTGGCCACCTCTTCAGCTTCCCTTTCGGTGGAAGGCAAGTTCTTGAAGTTCTCTGTCTCAAAGCTTTCTGAAATGCATTGCCCATATTGTGCTTTTCCATGGAAAGCTAATAACCGCTTTTAATTTTTTTTTCCTTTAGTTCCAGAAGTTGTTTCTCCTGATGTAGAAGTGCCAATTTACCCACCTACCATTATTACACCTCTCCGTGATGCTATTGCACCTGAAGGACATTCCACTTTCTTTCAGTGCAGAGTTACTGGGACAGGTTAGTTGTACCCTTTGATCATCATCGTTGTCTTTTAACGACCCCATAATCCCTTGCGGGGTGGAGTCTGGGCAACTGAATGGAGCTAGCAGAGTGTTTTAATGGCTGGGTGCCCTTCCTGTCGCCAATGTGGAGTTTTGTTCAGCAGATATATTCTCTTTGATCTGAAGACAAAACACTCAGTCGAAATCAAGTTTCTCTAAATGATACAGATATAACTCTGTCTGTCTCTGTGTATCTAATCAGCTAACTAAATCTTTACTGTAATATAAAACATTATGAAATCAGTGAAAAACTCAATCATTTTGTCCTTTTAAGTACAATACACAATTTTACCATGCTTTCCTGGCTTCAAACTTCAAAATACTGGTGCATTGGCAACTAAGAATCTTAAATGGTACTGTGAGCTTGAAGATTGACTACTAGTAGGATTGTTTTAAAGCATTTTTTTTTCATATATTTGAATGCTAATTTTCTCCCTTCCTATCTTTCTCTTTCTCTCACACACACACATTCAGTGTGTGTGTATTAGGATACATGTACAAATTGTATGTGTGTGTGTGTGTGTATGTAGAATGATGAAACCAGTCCGAGTCTCTTCCAAACATTATCTTGTCTCCCAGAACATAAGGAATTTTTGGCCCTCTTTACTTATATTAATAGGTCTTGCCTATTTCCCTCAAGGCCATCTCTCTGATTGCTTACAGTGCCTTCTTAGTTACAAAAGTTGTATACATGTCAGAACAGGAGCAAATCTTTTAAAGTTCAAAAGTAATTATCAGGAAAGAACTAATCTTAAATCCTAAAAATTAACAACTTTTTAAAAGGAGATATTAATGCCGTGTGCCTCTTATCATAAAAGTGTGGGAAGCGAGGAATTACGTTGGGAGTAATTTAAAAGAGGAACAGGGGAAGAAATCCTATAGTTGTTCATTTGATCATTTATCCTGCTTACTGAAATGTGAGTTGTAATGGAGAATGTGGATAATTGCTTCTTTGATTAATTAGCCTGCACCAGTCTTGCATAAATCCATAAACTGGCAATTGTGTGAGTTGCTGTCCGAGTATATCTGGAGAGTTATAGAAATGGAATAGCACACGATGCTCTGACTATAGTTACTACTAAAATGGCCTTGTTTCTGATGTAAAATTTTAAGATTATTTGCAAATAATGCTTCCATGTATCTGGGCCCTATAATGGTAGCTACTGGCAGGAAAAGGGACATGTGGGAAAACAATGCAAAGGTGATAAGAGAGTGTGGAGAACTCAATATAGGGTTTTCATATCCAATAACATTTTAATTCTGACCAGGATAATATAACAAGATCCCAGTGTTTTCATTAGTTTCATCATTAAGAATGAAAAAAACTTAAAAGACTTTTTTTTTTCTTTCACATTTTATTTGCACTGGAACAGACCTCAAAATAGCGTGGTATTGCAAAGACAAAGAAATCAAACCATCCCGCTTCTTTAGAATGACCCAGTTTGAAGACACTTACCAGCTGGAGATTGCAGAAGCTTACCCAGAAGACGAAGGGATTTACACCTTCGTTGCCAGCAATTCTGTTGGGCAGGTGTCAAGTACAGCTACTCTCAGGCTGGAAGGTACAATGTGCTGTCTACAACAGAACCTGCCCTGCATTAATTTGCATGTGTTTAAAGATTAATACCCATTCATAAACCTACATGTAATTGTCTTTCATGTTCACATCTTCTAATTCAAATAACCGTTCCCATTGTCTGATGTCCACAGTATCCATGTTCTGTCCCAGGTATAAGCTTTGCCCAGTTCACATTGTTTCAGTGTTCCATTCATTTCACTCTTCCATTCTGTTTCCAATTAGCATTTAGCCTGGACCAAAAAGAACATTTTAAGAATCCTCTTTATCATGAGCAATTTTTTTCATCTCCATAACTGAAAGCAAGCAAGCAGAATCCCAAGAAGACTGCTGACTTCCTATCTTTATTTCATTTATTTATTTCATTTTCTCTTCCATACCTTACACTAGACCACCTTTAATTTTGTGACTGCTGTTGTTCAAAAGCAACAGCCCAAAGATGCTTTCTTTGGGTACAAAATGATCACACCAAGAATTGTGCACTATTGTAAATACAAGAAAAGGGAAGACGTAGGATCATTTTCTTCTTTGCCATCTCAAGTGTGCAAAAGCTGATTTAAATGAGCTTTAAAAGGAATTTTTGAGGATGAGGAAATTGCTTCTTTTTGGTCTGCATGTTTACATCTGTAATTTTGTTACATTTCCATATTAATCTGCACTTTAAAACATTCTGGTCCAAACATAGCACATAATATGTATTTCAATGTGTATTTCCTTCAGAATCAGCATATAAGTAAAAGATATGTATTTTGACCCATGTAAACTGACAGGAACTGCAGTGCAATATATAGAGAAAAATGAAATATAGTGGATAGATTGGATCCTCAATTTATTTCAGGAAATGTAAATGCTATATAATATTATATAATTATTCTCAAAACATCATAATCCAGGCTTCCCAAATAGAGCATAGGAGTATCAGCTGTTCAAAGAATTTGGTTCAGATATTCCCAAAAACCTCTTTGGATATGTTTGGATATATGCTATGACGTACTATATGTGTATATATAATCAATGTTGATTATATAGACATCATGGTCAATGTCACCCTGCCATGATGTATGAAGGTATATATAATAAATGTTGACTATATATACAACATGGTCAATGTTGAACAATGTGATGTGATATGTGTGTGTGTGTGTATGATCAATTTTGACTGTATATACAACATGGTCAATGCTGACCTGCCATGATGTATGTGTACATATAGACAATGTTGACTATATATAAATCATGGTCAATATCGGACTGCTGTGATGTGTGCTTATATACGGTCAGTGTTGATAATATATATGCCACATGATCAATGCTGACCTGCCATTATGTATGTGTATATATAGTCAATGTTGACTTTGAGTTGATGGCTGTCTTGACTAGTTAGACATTATTAATATAAATGACATTCAATTTATGCAAGACAAATAGGATAAGGAATGCCCACTTGAGCACAAATAGATACATTAGCATTCCAGCGTGTTTTAAAAAACAAAGGAGGAATTCTATAGGTAATGTACCTAAGTTTCTACCACATCTTTAACAGGAATTTAGGGAAAAGAGTCACTCGTAAATCAGATGTGAATATTTGTCAAAAGCAATAATCGGATTGGAGACCTTTGATCCCATACTGAATCCCAATTTTTGTTTGGGGTTTCAATGATAAACGTTGTCAGCAGAGAAAGGAGGAGTATAATGGAAGACTGGTAGGAGAACAAGAGAATGCTGAGTAGGTGTAAGCAATTAAAAAATGACATGCTTCTTTTCAGGGTTTAAGGTTGAAGAAGGTACCTCCTATTCCCAAAGGCATGTTTCTTCATCTGTTTCCATTAAGAAGGAATCCGTTGGCCAAAGGCCCGCCTTTATCCAGCCCATTTCAAGCTGTAGCGTTTACAGCGGGGAAACAGTCAGATTCCAAGCCAGGGTTTCTGCCAGGCCAAGCCCAGAGATCCTCTGGTATCATAACCAGCAGCTAATGTTGCCATCCAAAGATGTAGTTTTCCATTTTGATGAGTCGACCGGCACAGCCATATTGATAATAGTAGATGCTTTCTCAGAACATGCTGGGCAATATTCTTGCCAAGCCAGAAATAGTGCTGGAGATGCAACTTGTACAGCTACACTTACAGTGATCACTGAAGGTAAAGCCCCATTTTTCTTCCTAGGGATTCAGTTTGTTGCATAAACCACACATTCCAGATTGTGACTAATGACCTCCACCCCTTTTTCCTTATTTCACACCTTCTTTAGATGCACCGTCACTAATGTGGGTAGAATTCTAGCAGTAACCAAATAAAGCACTCTTCTCTCCTCTTCTTTCAAGCGTCCGATTGTTTAGCGTTTGCCTTCCTAGCTCGATATTTCAGAGTCAACTCCCGATTTATAAAACTAAATAGATGCACACTTCAAAATAGGGAGGTGTTGGCAGTTGGTCAAATTCTCTGAGGTTTGCTCTACTCGGTTTTAAAAAGAAAACATGGGGACCAAATGAGAGGTGACAATTGTTCTCTTGGGGATCGTAACCACCTTCAAATTGCCATGGACAATGTCGCAATGAAAAGAAGAAACAAATGCTCATCCTATCAGCATGAACACCCTTCATTTTTCATTCATCATTCATTTGTGGCTGGAGTTTCATATGCATTATGCTTCCTACCAAAAGCGCCCTAATGAATGCACCTGGCATGCCGACCATCCCAAAAGAAGATGACATGTTTTGTTCTCATCCTCTGTGATATGTAATTTTGTTTTTAATTGGGCAATTTAAAGGGAATTCAGTATTAATCGTATGTTTTGTTACTTGATTACACAGTGCAAGCCCTAGATAGGCAAAGTTCTGGGAAAGATGTAAGAAAATCTGTCCAGGACAAATCAGAACTTTACATTACTTCCCCTTTTGCAAAGAAGGAAAGCCAAGTTTATGTAAAGGAAATTCAGTCCATGCAAGAGCCTTCAAAAGAAACACTTGTGCAGGTGTCTGGTGGAACTTCAACTTGGAAAGCTGCAGCTGGGAAAGAAGCAGGGATGCTCCAGTCTACAATCATAACTCAGACATTGGAAAGTGCCAAAATAGGTACAACTTCAAGTCAAATAGAAAGAGAGACTGCTCCAAAGATTCTTCTGAAGCTTCATGATCTGACTGTGAGATGTGGTGACACTGCTCAGTTTATGTGTGCTTTTGAAAGTGAGAACTTCAATGTAATTTTATGGACCCACAATGGAGAAATGCTTCAAGAGTCCAAAAGAATAAGCGTGTCACAAAGTGGAACTGTTCTGTTTCTCACCATTCTTAACGTCCAACTTCTAGATCAAGGATTATATAGCTGTACTGTTCGTAACGACTATGGAGAAGTAACGACAACTGCTATACTAACTGTAGAAGGTGGTTATTCTGATTTTTAACCTTGTGTTACTTAACCTCATTACGGCTCATCACCTCAGCACCTATGGCTTCAGTGCTAGCATCTGATTTAGTCTTAATTTTCAGTCCCACTTTCCCCCTAGCCTCTATTTTTAGGCCTTGGTTCCTAAAATATGTGCATGCTTATTTAATCTGTATAACTTGCTTTCATGCCTCTTTGCAGCAAGTTTCAGCACTATTGTATTATTTTCCAAAAAGAAGATCTAATCTCTTCCAGGAAATTGAAAAGTGTTCTGTAGAAAGTAAAGCAGGATTAGATTTTTAAAATTAATATTTATCAGAAAATTAACCTTTAATTTAGCTGTTCTTGCTTTGGCAGATACTGTCTTTAAGCTGATGTAATCATACTCTGAAGCATGTTTAATTTATATAACTCATTTTAATTTTAATGGACACTTTTTCTGTTAATATCTATACAGATTTTATTTCAAAATCAGAACCTCAGAAACGTAATCAACACAAATGCCAATTATTTTCCTTTCCTTTTCTGTTCCACATTAGATGATTATGCTATTAAGTCTTCTCTTCTGGTTAAATCCCTATTTCTTTTTCAGTAGTGTTAGTATCATAATGCAATTGAAAATTTTCCACTCCTGATAGATTATATCTGAATAATTATTTGCATTCTTCTGAAGGTTACAAATGACCTGGAAGTACATTCAAAAGAGCAGGACTACCATCCTGAAAACAAAACAGAAAATGTGCATTTTTAATCCATTCAGTTAGCTCCTTCCAATTGATTTTTCCTCTTCTCTAGATCTGCATTCCAGGCCATGAGAAAGAAGCTTTGATTCCATGATAACATTTGTAAATTTAATATGAATCTACTCCTGGCCCTCTTGTATCTATAATAAAGAATTCCAAAAAACAGCTACAAGGAAATAGACGAAGATATAGTTCTGAATACATGAATCTGTTCTAGTTCTTCTGATATCATTAATACTAAAATAGAACCCTTAAATGTGGAACAGAATAGTAAATGGAATAAGATCTTATTGCTTTTGCACTAACATGCTGAACATTTTACACCATAGTAATAACTTTATATATATGTGTGTGTGTATCTTTCTACATTGAGATTTTGAGTGCTACAAAACCTCTAATCTTATCCTAACTTTATTCTTACCTAGCTAAAGAAGCACAAACCAGGACAGTAACAAAAATTACCCTTGAATCAGATACTAAAAGTATAAAATCAGTCAAAGAATCTCAGTTTAAAGCAGCCTATGAATATAAGGAAGAATCCTCCACAGAAACTTCAAGTGTGACAGTACCTTCAGCTCAAACAATCAAACAAAGGATCCAAGATTATTATCCTGACATAGTGCCCTGTGAAGAAGACATCGCAGAACCTAACACCACCGTGCCAGTCTTCCTTGAATCTCTGTCCCCAGAAACCTTGATCAAAGAAGGAGATGATGTCTCACTTTTCTGTGTAATCAAAGGTGTTCCCACACCTTGTGTCATCTGGCTGTATAATCAGTTAATAGTTGAGGAGTCTGCCTTATGCTCTATAAGACATGATGGTCCCCTATGCAGTTTAAAATTACTGAAAGTTAATGGGAATCAGAGAGGTATATACAAGTGCAGAATAATTAATTCTGCAGGACAAGCCGAGTGCAGCACACATCTGAGAGTGACAGGTTGGCAACTGCATGTTCCTTCCATATACAATCTCCTCCTGCACTGAAACCTGCTTGCTTCTCAATACATGATATATACTGTAAAACAACTGCGGATCCATGAATATTTTCATCACGTTAAATTAAAGGCATGTTAAAGGCATGTGGAATTACCCCACCTCCCCCCAAAAGAAGAAGAAACCCTTTTATAAGGGTTGTGGATGAATAGAACACTGTTTAGTTTTACTTTTTATAGACTTAACTGGGCATCTCCTGGCATGCACACCAGTGGTGGGTTGCTACCGGTACGCAGCGGTTTGGGAGAACTGGTAGCACTGATGATCACCTGGTAGTGAACCAGTTCCTCCCGACGTTCAGATTGACTCACCCGCCCGCCCGGGTTCCTTTTTTACCTTTATCTTCTCAGCTGATTAGCGCGGCAGAGTGGATTGCCACGCAAATCAGCTGTGCTCTCCCCAGTAGAAGCGTGGAACTGGAAAGTTTTTGCAAACTGCGCACAAAGCACGAAGCGCATGCATGAAGCGTGCAATCAGCGAACTGGTAGTAAAACCGTACCAACCCACCACTGATGCACACGTCTGTATGTTTGTGTGATTTCTTTTTCTTATAGCAATGCATCATGAAGTGTTCTTCCCTTATAGTATTCAAGTGTTTCTTTCTTTCTTTATTACAGATATGGACAAAGTTATTCAGGAGAAGATAGAGCAGCAGATTGAAATGGAAGTTAAAGGTACAGTTTCAAAAGGATGTTATACTAGATTTAGCATAAAGGTTCAGTGACCACTTTAAAAAGCATATAAAAGCAAAAAATTTATTCTGAGACTTTCAAACATGCTGCATGTTTTGGGTTTTTTTGTGTCTAAATATGCTCTAGACATTTTGCACTACAGAGAAGTACGAGTTTTAAAGTAGATTGAAAGCTTTCATTTTATAGATCTGCCATTTTTATTTTCAGTACATGCTCTGCAGCTGGTTGCAAAAGCTTTCCTTTTTCATATCTCCTGCTAATGCATGAGGACCCTTACAATTCCACTGAATTTCTAATAATAATAATTTAAAACATTAAATTAATTTGTCAGCAAAATTTGGGTGGCATTTGTTTATGAAGTGGTTTTATGCAAGAAAATAAAGTGACCGATTTTCATTTTGCCCTCCTGTTGTATGCATTTAATTCTCCACAGTAGATTTCTTACCTTGGCTTGCAGATAGAATAGTTGGTTATTGTTGCTTGCTCCTTTTTTAATTTATTTTCTTCTTTTGCATTACATTGTGAGGTTAGCAGCTGTATTAGTTCGAATAAACGCCTTCTCATTTTAGTAAATTACTTATAGTTAATTTTGAATAGTTTTGAAAATAATCTTTTTTTAAATTGTTTGGCCATCGTAACTCACAAAGAGCTCAGAAAGGGCGTTTATTCTATTGTCTGCAAGTCAGGTAAGAATCTTTTCCCCCCTTTGGAAAAAAAAACATATAAATTAAATAAAAAAGCTTTTGGGGCGGTAAAACATGCACTCACAAGAACGTGTCCTTTTGAGATTCATTTTTACTTGTTGCTGAAGAAATTTTCCACAGTTGGAAGAAAGAACCGACAATGAACGATTTTCGAGTCAGAATCATTAAAACAGAGCAAGTGTTGCGTTTATTCGAACAAATATGGTGAGTGAATTTTTTTATGGATTTGGGATGAATTTGTAGCATGCTCATTATTCATTTTTTTCTCTATCTATTTGATGGAAGAGCAAAGTGTGCTGCAATATAATGTTGTTCTCTTGCAGAATTGTTCTTTGGTGAAGAGCCAGGATATACAGCAGAAAAATCCGTTGATGAAGAAGAAACCTTTGCTGATTCAGAGGATCTTCTGAGATCTTTTTCTGACCAGAAGTGTGCAAGTAGAATCAAAGCTATGGCCTCTTGTCCTGAGAAACTGAAACCTTCTTTCCTACAAAAGTTAAAATATCAGTCAGTTTCGGTTGGAGAACCAGTTGTTTTTCAGTGCAAACTAAGTGCTTATCCTTTACCCAAAGTTACGTGGTTTCATAATAACAAACAAATCCCACAAAGTCTACGAAAAATAATTAAAAATGAGAACTATATGGATATGCATGATTCCAGGCTAGAAGTTAAGGATGTTCTGGAAGAGGATTCAGGGAGCTACAAGATTTTTGCTATTAATAGTGAGGGGTCAGCTGAGTCCATAGCATCTTTGTTAGTAATTCAAGGAAACGAACAAAATGCCAAATATCTAGAGTTTCTAAGAAAGTCAAAATGCACCCGTGAACATATAGAACATATAATGCAGAAAAAGAGAGATGATAGGGTTAAGGTTGACCTGAGATGTATTGGTTCGCCATTTGATAAGAAACAGGAGACTGAGAAAGCTTTAACCAATTTGTCTCCTACCAAAGGAAAGGTAAGGACAATTAGTTTTGAAAATACACCCTCTTTAAGACAGGAGCTTACGTATGACAATGATTGGATAGGAAAAAAGCATTTGGTTAGGATAGGAAGTGACAAAGAGTCTTTGCTTGATGATGAGATCAGGCTGAAGCTACAGCGTCTTCGTGAGGCAAAGAAAGTTATCTTAGAAAAGAAAAAGGCATCAATTGAAGCACAATACGTGAACAATGTTGGCTTTAGGAATAAGAGAAACCCATCAACTCCTCCAGTCTGCCTGGTAGGTCAGGCAGGAACAAAGAGAGCTGTCTTTCAGACAATTGAGCAAATCAATGAAAAGAACATACCACGCCTGGAAGACCTGATCATAGAACATTCCAATAGAAAGCTTGAGAAAACTTCAGAAAAGTTTCATGTTAGAATGGAACAAATTCTTGGCCTTTCTACGTCTTTCCAGGCTCCCCCGGAGTCAGATGAAAGAAGCAGTACAGGAAAAATCTTCCAAAAACAAAAGATCCTTAGTGGAGCAACGAAACAAGAAGTTCTGAAACCAGTTTCACCGACAGAAAAGAATACT
This sequence comes from Sibynophis collaris, assembly GCA_036250565.1. Classification (NCBI taxonomy): domain Eukaryota; kingdom Metazoa; phylum Chordata; class Lepidosauria; order Squamata; family Sibynophiidae; genus Sibynophis; species Sibynophis collaris. The sequence continues at coordinate 240,881 of JANHFK010002848.1, read as the reverse complement.
AGATGGACAGGTTATACTGACGTCCAAGCAAAGTCATTAGAAACAAAAATGGATATCCAATTAGAGGAACGTGCTAAAGATTTCACACCTATAACATCTGCTAAGAAAGCCCCCTCCCCTCTGGTTTATGCACTAATGACAGATAATGTCAGTGAGACACAAAAACCAGAAACAATGATGTCTGATACAATTGCATTTAGTATCAATGAACCTACAGCACTTTGCAAGAGCAAAAGTGTTGAAGTGGAGAAGTCAGCAACTGAATGTTCTTTTGAAAGCAAAATAAATATATCGGAAGGACTAACTGAAATTAAGGAATGTTATGCACAAGTAAAGACTCCTCCGGTGCAACATTTGGAGCCCTGCCCTCCTTTTTTTATCCAGGAAATGAAATCTCAGGAAGTACATGAAGGAGAGAGTTGTACTTTCAGCTGTGCTTACCAAGCCTATCCGTACATCACAGTCACTTGGTATAACAATGACAAACCATTATCACTAAGCCAAGGTTGCAGCATCAACACCACAAAAAATCATTCTGCATTGACCTTCTCAGCTGCTACCCGCAAGCAGGAAGGTTCTATCACTTGTGTGATATTTAACCAATATGGAACTGCAACAACTTCAGGCATGCTAAAAGTGAAAGTAAAAGAGATGTCTGAATTGGAACAATTTGGTATATGTAAAGTTAAACTATTGCCAGATTATACAGAAGAGGAAGAAGAACTTAGTTTGGCATTTGACAGTAGGAAAAAGTATGAACCAGTTGTAAGTGCTCCTGGTAAAGCCACCCTCTTGCTTCCAAAAATTCATGTCCATCAACCTTGCATTTCCAAAATAGATCAACTTTCTCTTCCATTGGAAATCAAAGTAACTGCCCCAACCCCAACTCCAGAACAAGGAGAATTTAAAGAAGTAATTCAGACTGAATTTATCTCAGAAGAACTCCATGAAGAACAAGCCTCCAAAGGAATAAAACATAAATTTAAATTTTCATTTGATGGAGTTCAAGAACCTCCCAAAATCTTAAAAGAAATTCAACCAAATATTAGGTGTAGAGAAGGAGATTCGGTTGTACTCGAATGTCTAATATCCACAGGATCTCAAGTAGTGATAACATGGCTTCAAAATAACCAGGCTTTGATATCCAATAGCAATTTTTGTTTTGAAGAAGGAAATGGCATTTATAGGTTACACATTTGCAAAGTTTCCTTATCAGATGCTGGCATTTACAAATGCATTGCTGAAAACAATGCAGGTTTGGTGGAAACTGCTTGCAATCTTTTAGTAGAGCCCTCTCAAGAAGTATTTTCCAATATAGTAGATCAAACTGATTTTAAAACTTCGCCAAGCCAAGCCAAAGACATCCAAGAACAGGTTACAAAAGAACAGGAACATTATTTTGAGTCCTCAGTGGGACTAATGAAGAGCAATTTTTATAATAAACAACACTGTGTAAGCCAAGAGTTCCAGAATATTAGTACGGTGGAGAAGATGCAGGCGCAGAAGATTTCTACAGATCATCAAGAAATGCTCAAAGGAAGAAAAGGGAGAATATCTAGAAGCCCCATTATTGGCAAAACTGTTTTGCTCCATAATGGAAAACGCTTTAGCTCTGGTGAAGCAGCAAGAAAAATAGATCAAGCTAAAGAACGAATGGGAAAAACAGACACACACAAAGTTGTATTTGAATTAAAAGAAATTCTTCCTATTAGAGAAAATATTCAAGAACAAATTGAATCTCGGAAGCCTATCAAACTATGTGTAACTTCTGACAAATTGGATGTCTCATTTGATGAAATACAGAATGAAGAAAACATGGATAACAAACAAACCAGACCTAAGTCAGAGGATGCACATGTCCATGATGAATATTTTGTTTCTAAAATAAAAGAAACCGATAGAAACAAACAGAAAATAGCCATACATGCTATAAAGCAAGATATATATCCTAAGAAAGATATTGCTAATGAGACAGAATCTATAGACAAACTAGAGTCATATTCAGCTTCCTATGATACTGAAGCTGTTCTTCAAAAGCAGAAGGAAAATATTGCCAAAGGTATTTCACAATTTGAAGTAGTGATTGTTTCTAACAATGACAAAATAATAGAAAATGTTGAGAAAAATTCATTAGAAGAATTTCACAAAGAAAGCCAACCAAGAGAATATGCAACAAAGGAATTAAAATATAAATCATTTCTGGAGAGAGAAACAGTTTTCAGTCAATCCATTCAGCAAATAGAAATGAATACAGATGTTATTCAAGACCAAAGAAATCTTCAGCAGAAAGCAATGCATGCAAAAGAAAAATGTTCTTTCTCTGTTTATTCAGATATAGAAACTGATGAAAGACATCTTCAAAGCACAGAAGCTGAGGTTATGGATAATGCACAGAGGATGCTAACTTTAGAAGAAATTGTACCTTCTGATCAAGGATTTTCCAAAGTAATTGAACTTGTGAAGCAAGAATTTAAGGAACAGCAACATTCAGTGCCATCCACAAATAAGAAATTAGAACAAGGGCACTCTGATGAAGAGAACAATAATAAGCCAAAAGAAGCAATGCAGCCAGAGGAAGTATGCTTTAGAAAACTTTATTTTGCCTCTCAAGGAATGATAATCGATGAACAGAATATCACAGACAATAAACATCAGATAATGCATCCCACTCAGGAAGATTCACTCTCTGTGGAAGCCAACGTGGAAAAAGAACATATTCAAGAATATGCTTTCCCAGAAGCTATTCATCTAAAATTAGCTTTTTGGAACACAGGAGATGCTGATCAGCAGCAGCAGGAAGAGAAGCCATCACAGGAGGAAAGACCTCTTAAATTTCCATCTTCTGCTTCTGAGGAACTAGAAGCCCTTCAAGGAGATGAACTGGTTTTCACTGAAGAGGTTTCTGATGACAGCCAAGTCCTGCTTAAAAGCAGTTGCCAGCAAAAAGACCCCTGGTCCCAAGAAAAAGAATTGCACACACAAGAACCAATTTTTGATCTAAAAGCACATGCAGCTATTTTCTTCCCAGAATGTTTGTTGAAAGAGGCTGAAACATTGCACAAGATAGAAACATGGCCTTTTAGTCAGAAGTCTGCTTTTGAGAAAGTGGAGACAGAAACAGAAAGTTTCATAAAACAGATGAAAGACAAAAATGTGTCAGGAGAAACCTTTTCTTTATCTGAAGAATTTTGTCAGAATGATAAAGGAGAGTCAAAAGAAGATAATACCACAGAACAGGAGTTGGCAGTAGAAGCAGAACAATCTATAACTCAGATACTGAAGAAAGCCTTAGAAAACACTGACATCTCTGTTGAGCATAGTGAACACAAAAGAAATATTTCTGAGAGAGTACCACTTAGCATGTCAAGTGAAGCCTTTATGAGGGAATCTTCAGAACCCACCCCACATAATAAATATCTTCAAATCACAGTAAGAGAAGCCATCCCTGAACACGTTGATACTTCAGGATTGACAGTTGCCGAAACAGATAGTTTTATATCTGATATGAAAAAAGCTGCCCTTGAAAAAGGATCTCAAATTGTTCATAAAACACAAGAAGAAAAAACTTTGGTCACTAAACATTCCTTTGTTGAAGAGACTACAGACTTTTCTTTAGAAAAAAGCAATAAGCAGAAACTTATTGATACCCAAATAATAACAGAAGAACATGCTATCTTTCAAGAACCACCTGATACTCCAACCAAGGAACTTTCGTTATCACAGTTCCTAGTTTTATTAAAAAATGAGTCAGTTATAAGACAACATGAAGAGACCAAACCCATACATAATCTTGAAGAAGAAGAGCAAAGTTCAAAACCCCCAAGTGAAAGACAATGCAGTGCTGAAATTGTCAGTCCTTCCCTCAGAAAACCCAATGAAGAAGCTGTTCTTTCATCCCAAGAGATATTCAGTTCTCCTGATGGGACAGATGTTTGTTTTACAAAATATTTGCTTGCTGCTGGTGAAAAGAAGATTCCAGATGTGAAAGAAAGCTCATCAAAGATTTTAACCAGAGAGGGATCTATCACCTCTTTGGAGGTTGAAGATGTCACGTTTAGCACCGTTTATGATTATTACAAACAACAACAAGAATTAACACGCCCTTTGTCTCCTGAATCAGAAATGTCTATTGATATTGAAAGCATGAACGGAGATGAAGTAGTAGAGTGTGAGAGATTCTACACACCACCTTCATCAGTGGAGATGTTTGAATCCCTCTCATCTTCTCCTTCTTATCATACACCAGTTGGTACCCCTGAACAATATTCTACTCCTTCAAAGGACAGATATTCTACCCCTTCAGAGGAGAGGTATTCTACCCCTTCAGAAGAGAGATATTCTACCCCATCAGAGGAGAGGTACTCTACCCCTTCAGAGGAGAGATATTCTACACCTTCAGAAGAACGATATTCCACTCCTTCTGAGGAGTCAAATCTAAACTCAGCCGTTTCTCCTGCAAAGCTGGTAAGAAAAAATACATTACCAGAGTGTTATCAAACAGCAACTGCATCTCTTTTGCAACAAAGGAGCTGTTCCTTTGATGAACTACAGGCTGAAATGTTTGTTACACCTTGTGAAGCCTTAGAGCCAAAAGGAAATGAAATGCCTCCTGCATTTATTAAACCTCTGACCAAAAGAAAGATCTACGAGAACACCACATTGTGTTTGATTGCAGAAGTCATAGGTTCTCCAATGCCTGATGTCAAATGGTATAAAAATAAGTCTCTTCTTGAACAAAATCAAAAAGTCAAAATACAAAAAGAAGACAATACATGTATCTTGGAAATCCATAACAGTAAACAAACGGATGGAGGAGAATATATGTGCCATGCAGTAAATATTATAGGGGAAGCTAAAAGTATTACACAGATACAAGTGTTGCCTCATGATGGACGAGCTTTAGCTCTTCCTCCTCCTGTAACTCATCAACATGTTATAGAGTTTGATATAGAAAAAGGATCAACATCACGAACACCTTCTCCACAGGAAATACTTCTGGAGGTAGAACTGGATGAAGCTGACATCAAAGAATGTGAGAAACAAGTGAAAATAGCCACAGTTCCTGAGCTCAAATCTGAACATCAGAGTATGATTGTGTCTCTTGATGTTCTCCCTCTATCTTTGGTGGAAAACACCCAGGCTTTGTCTGGAAAAGAAAGCAAAGATGTTCAGATTGACTTTGAAGTAACTGAAATGCCTCCACGCTTCATCACTCCTGTTGTTGATACAGAGGTTTCAAAAAAATCAGCAGCATTGTTTCATTGTAAAGTCTCAGGTTGTCCTACTCCAGTAGTGCAGTGGTTTAAGGAGAGTAAGTGCCTTGCTCCAGATGCTTGCAAGTATGCTATTGTTAGCGAGAATGGAAGTCACAGTCTTAAAATTCAGAATGTGGTGCGTTCTGACTGTGGTATGTATTTGTGCAAAGCACATAATACCGTTGGAGAAGCTATGTGTAAGTGCTTCTTATCTGTGACTGAGGATCAGAAGTCCTTTGCAGCGGCAAGTGAAGGTGAAGTAAAAGTCGGGTTGAAAGTCCCAGAAGATCAACCACAAAAGATTGATTTGCTTATAGATAATACTATTCCAAGTGGCAACCAAACTGAAATAGAACTGGAGTTTGAGTTTGAACACAGCGCTGATGATTCCCAAAAAGCTGTTAGGCTAGTTGCAGTTACAGAACAGGAGCAGGAAGAGGAAGGAGACTCATGCGTTAACATAAATGTTGATGTGTTTGCTGAGCCATCGAAAGAAGAACACATAAAATTTGAAGCAAAGAGCACAGGCAGCTGTAGCTTTGAATTTCAAGTCACCGAAGCACCTCCCAAATTTATGAAAAACATTTATGACTGTTTTTCTTTTCTTGGAACTTCTGCCTGCTTCCAATGCATTGTAGACGGTTCCCCAAAACCAGCTATCAGTTGGTTCAGAAATGGGATACTGATCTGTGATGAAAGATGTTGTATAGAAGAAAGATGTTGTATGGAAGAAAGTCAAGAAGTCTGTCACAGTCTGGTTATGAGAAATGTAGTCCAAAGTGATGAAGGAGAGTACATGTGTGTAGCGACAAACAAAGCAGGGACTGCTCATAGCACTGCTTTGTTAAGAATCTGCTAAATACCCTGAAATAAGAATGTATTTCATCTGAAAGGTATAGTAGAAGAAGGCTTAATTTAGAGAACTGGACATAACAGTAACAATAATGTTGGATGCTTCAAAGCACTCTTAGAAAGGGAATAGATAGTCCCAGTGAATTTGTTCTCAGTCTCATAAGGCTACTTGGTGTTTAGACTTTATTCAGCACAGCAATACAGGTTACATGTCTCTCAAAATGAATTTTACTGTTGCCAACAGCTCATGCAACCTCAGGATTATACCATTGACATTGTCACCTATTTTTGTATACCATCTTAGATACTTGTAAATATACTTATGTCATTAAAAGCTAATTTGCATTTTTGTGAAGAGGGTTTTGGAATCTTTGATGCTCTTTTCACTAGTGACTGATTGAGTTTAAATTGTACTCTATAATCAACACTAAATTTTCACTAGAGTTCTGTGAAAGAACTCAGAACAATTTCACCCTCACAATGTTGTATCGGTAATATTTTTTCCTGATCATGTTCTGAATATTTATGCAGTTTCTCTTCTGACAAAATTTTCACTGAACGGAGACTTTTATTGTTCTCATTCCAATACAAACCAAAATTAGTATGCCAGTCGAAATACCCTGATCAAAGATAAATAGAGACCAAACTAGTTATGTTTAAAGTTTTGTCATACTAGACACTGTATAAAATATCAGGATTTATTTCTCTTTTACCAGTAGAGAAGAATCTGGAATCTAGAGGAAACCTTGATGAACCACAGCAATAGTTTAAATAGTTTTACTCTAAATTTACCCAGAAAAACTGTCAAAGATAGATAAAATGAGACAAAATCCCCAATTTTTTCATTTTTAATTTATTTTAATTTATACCCCGCCCTTCTCCTTTGCAGGACTCAGGGCGGCTCACAGTCAGATTAAAAACATATAATACAGAA
>JANHFK010002848.1:220181-230366 GCA_036250565.1 Sibynophis collaris | reverse complement strand
AGTCAACCTTGAGCCGATGATAATCGAACTGATGGCAATTTGTTTATTGATTGATTTATTTGATTTATATACCGCTCTTTTCCCTTTCGGGACTCAGAGCGGTGAATTGGCAGAATTAACAATATTGCAGAATTAACCTGCAATATTGCATTCTAACCACTGTGCCAATCACTCTTCAAGAATGATTTATTTTTTTATCCTTTCAAGGAAAAAGCGGTCAGCAATGGTGCTCAAATCTGCCTAGACAAAAATGAAATAGGGATGCTTTCCTTAACTGATGTCTCTTTCTACTAGAGATCTACAACATTATTATTAGCATTATTAATGCTTTATTTTGCACAATTCAAGATAGCTTGCATAATACTCCCACCTCTTCATTTCCTCACAAGAAGAGGCGGATGGGCCTGAGAAAGAGTAATTAACCCAAAGTCACTCACCTGGCTTCCACGCCTAAGGGAGGACTAGAATTCACAGTCTACCAGTTTCTAATAAATCACTTAACTGCTACACCAGACTGTCTCTCAACCTGTGTTACTAATTTATTATTATAATTATTCCAAATTACATAAAAGCTGTATTAGCAATAGCACTTAGACTTATATACTGCTTCACAGTGCTTTACAGCCCTCTCTAAGCGGTTTACAGAATCAGCATATTGCCCCCAACAATCTGGGACCTCATTTTACCAACCTTGGAAGGATGGAAGGCTGAGTCAACCTTGAGCCTGGTGAGATATGAACAGCCAAATTGTAGGCAGGCATGATATTCATTGTTCCTAGACAGTAAATCCATTCAGTCGGGTGCAAGAAAATCATGGGTTTTTAAAATGCACATCATAATGTGTACCTTACTAAAGTAATCCAGAGGCTATTTACTTTTCCAGTATCCCTAGTCCTATAAGTACATTTGCAAGAAAAAGACAATTACAAGGTGAAGTATAAGGGCCAATATAATAATTGAACAATATTTCAGTTACTGTAATATTCATCCTACAATGTGTCTTTATTTAGGACTTTCTCTTCTTCAAATAGCCATTAATCCAGCAATAGCTTTCTTTTCTCTCTTGTACCTCTAGGCTGCCTAACAATGTTCTGGAGAATCCTTCAAGGATCTAGAACAAGTTTCCCAGGACACAGGATTGATGTAGGGAGAGGGGGGAAATTGGTAAAAATTGATTTTAGACCTCATACTTATGTCCCCACAGTCATATGGTTGACATTCAGACGCTTTGCAATCAGCAGGTGCTTATGATAGCATCACATGATCATCATTTGCACCCTTGACAATTGGCTTCCAATAACAAGAGTCAATGTAGAAGTTGGCAATAAAGTTGCAAGACCCAGTCACACATTGTCTCATTTAACAACTGCAGGTGACTTGCTTAATGCCCATAGCAGGAGTGATGTAAATCCAGCATGGTCCTGGGATCTTTCACTTAATGAGTGCATCACTTAGTGAAATGACAACCCTAATTGTAGTTGTTAATTGAGGGCTATTTGTATAGGTAATAAATTTGGTTAATGAAAACAAATAACTACATCTTCCACTTTCTAAATCTTTATTGACTCTGTTGTCTTGGATTTATGTCATAGTTAACAATTGACTGTCAACAATATAACAAATTGGAATCTTACCTATACTGTATATTGATTGCAATATTCTAAAAAAATATGAATATTTGTGTTATCTTGCTGTATTATCATTGTGTCACGTTTTCTGAAGTATTGCCCTAGCAATTGTTTTATAATTACTAGGAATAATTTTTCAGGAAAACAATTTAGTAAAATTCAAATAATTTTTTCTCATACAGAGATTTCTAGCTCTGTTACTGTGTCTGCTGAGGAAGAAAGCATCAAGAGTTTCAAAAGTGACCTACAGTTATACGATAAAAATACAACACATGAACTCGGGCCTGAAAAATCAATTTATTCCAACAGTTTAGATAGGAAAGAGGAGAAGAGGAATATTCCAAGCTTCCTCAAACATGTGTCCAATGTTGAAGTCAGTGTAGGAGACCTAGCTAAACTTTCTGTTACTGTTACTGGCAGTCCAAAACCTCAGATACAATGGTTTTTCAATAATGTTAAAATAACATCATCTGCAGACTATAAATTTGTGTTTGATGAGGAAAGCTACAGCTTCATTATTCTTTCGGCAAACTTTGAACATGAGGGAGAATATACTTGCATTGCTAGTAATGTTAATGGCAAGACAGCTTGTAGTGCTTATCTGAAAGTAAATCCTAAAGGAGGTAGCACAGAATCAGAGATAATCAGTGCAGTTTCCACAGAGATGATAGGAGGTCCTCAGTCTCCACATTTTGTTAGAAAACTAAATCCTGCTCATTTTGTGCAAGGTGCTCCAGCTGTGTTTGAATACAATGTGACTGGAGAGCCAGCTCCTATAATTCACTGGTTTAGAGGAAATGATCAAATTTTCTCCGGTGTACATTACACCATTATCCATAATCCAGATGGTTCTGGGTCTCTGACAGTGAATAACTGTCAGAGGGAAGATGGAGGATTATACATCTGTAAAGCAAGTAATATCTTAGGTGAAGCCATAAGTAGTGCCGAACTTATTATCGCCCAAGATGTCCCTGATGAACTTCCATATGTAGACCGGAAAGCCATGCAGAGAAAATTGACTATGTTAATTAAAGAAACTGCAAAGGAACAGGCCACTGAGTCACAGATGAGTGCAGTTATACTTCCTGATGATACAGGGCACAAAGGCCAGCAAGCAACGGATACAACTGTAATGGAGAATAAGCATTCCCTGTATAGTGAGGCTGATACTTTAATTTCTTTCTCAACAACTGCTCTGCAGCAGGAATCTCTGCTTACCCAACAAGAGGCCTTGCTTGAGTCCCACAAAGTTGAAGAAATTGTAGACGTCACTCATAAGACCAGTAATATTGTGGCTGCTACATCTTTAACTGTGAGTGAGGTGAAGGAGCATAGTGGCTTTCTAGAGCAACACTCAGGGGCCATTCAAAGCTTACCACTACTCCAGGTATTTAGTTCTGAATGCCCTCAGATTTCTGATATTTGTTTACCAGTTGTGGAAGAAGCAAACCATGAAGAAAAAGAGAAACAGTTGCCAATTAAGCTGCCAGAAATAATAAATCCAGAGTCAGTTCGGGAAGAAGCATCTCCATTAATTTCTATTCTTTCTGAGGAGAAATATGGGATAAGCTTGGATGAATCTCTCATATTCTCAGCTCCGAAAGCTGGAGAAGCTATCTCAGCCCAACAATCTAAGCAAGAGGGGTATATTTCTAGAACTGAGAGCATCCAAAAATTGTCCAAGGAAAGCTCTTTAGCAGTCCATGTACATAAGTCTGAGAAGGGAGTACTGGTGCATGAAGAACAGAGTTTCCAGTCCATTATAGCAACCCAGCAACATGAGATCAATGAAGCTCTTACAGTGACCGTTAATAACATGGACACGCCTGAAAAGATTCAACCAACCCAAGAGTCAATAAAGGCACTGCAGGTCCCTCTGATTGCCTCTGAAGAGATATTCCCTAAAGAAAAGACTTTTGAAGCAACTATGGAAGAGCTGCAAAAAGGCTCCCTGAAGCACTACAACCTCATGACAGAAGAAAAACAGAAGCTTTCCCATGAGCTCCCCAAAACAATTCCTGACTTAGAAGGCACAGTCCTAACAGAGGTACAGAAAGAAAGTGGAAGCCCATTGCATTTGCCCATTGTGTTTGAACAAGCAACCCTTCCTAAAGAAGAGCATTTTAGTACTGAGGTACCACCAGAAGATGAAGTGGTATCTAGCAAAAGCCAAAGTCTGCTTCACAGCTTAATAACAGAAGAGCAGCTTCCCACAACAAGTGAAGAAGCTAAGCTTCTTTCTCCCCTGGAGGAAGTTGTTAGCCTGCAGCTTGTCAAAGAGCCTGTTTCTGTTTTGCATCTCCAGATCAACGATACTGAGCAAATGTTGTCTAAGGAAGACATTTTGACTTTACCAAAACCTGAATGTCAAGCTGCAGTACAGAAAACAGAAACCATGATTAAGCGTACCGTGACTTGGGAGGAACAGAGTCCAATTTCTGCAGATACACTGGAAACCATTCAGGATGGGATTGCTGGAAAAAAATCCTTGGCTACGTCAGAGCCTCAGCTCCGTAAGTGTTTGACTGTTGTGGCAGAAGAATGGCTATTGCCCAAAGAGCAAACTCTTCCTCAAATAGATGTAGAGAGGAAAGCAGCCCTGAAGAAGGATGACTTTCAGATGGTTATGCAGGCTTCAGGTGTCACTGAAACGAGGGCCTTGGCTGCGGGGCACATTAAGCCATTTAAGGATGTTGAAAGCAAGAACTGTGGGGTAGCCTCTGAGCCCACACTAATTTTGGAATCTGTATGTGTTGAAGAATGTAGTGTTCCTATCGAGAATGCTGATCTGTTAGAAGCCACAGAGCAAGATTTTGCAGCACGAATCCAAGAAGGACAGTCAGTCAGGCTCCCATTAATACTAGAAGAAAAACAACCTTTCAAGGAAGAACACCTAAGCAAACTCACAAGCCCAGAAAGTCAACATATGACAGTTCACAAAGAATCAAGAATAGTGATGGGAGTGCCCCAAACTCTGGAAAGCCAAACTCTTTCTAAAGAAAGTCAACTTGCACAAGAAACTCCAGTGTGTGGCAGCCTAGATGTGAAACCGCCAGTAAGATGCACCTTAAAAACAGCACTCATAAATGAACACCATTCATTGTTTTTTGACACATTCAGTGATATAGAAAAGATTAAATTGAAAACTGTAAAAATAGTCAGAGAACCTAAACATACCTTGTTCATCTGCCTTGTTACCAAAGAAAGTTCAAATACTGCAGACATAAGTTTTCCCTTTGATGGAATATATTCTCATAAAGTTACCATAAGAAATGAATTGCAAGTTCCATTTCAGCCTGTTGTTTATGAAGAAAAACACATTCTGATGGCAGATGAACCCAAAGTTATATCTGAAACTAAAAGCTGTAAGTTGCTTGTTATTTCTTTACCTTTCAGAGAAATGCACTTAGGTATTGTAACTGATATTCCCATTCAACAGCAAACGGTTGGGGATCTCACTGGTTACCTTGAGCCACAACACGCCAGAATTAGTACTGAATCCAAAATACAGCTGGAGCAACCTGTGTCAGCCCAAGAAGTCAGAATTCTTGCTCTAAAGGAGCAAATTAAAGATGATAGTTCATCAGTGCCTGCCTCAGCTGAAAAGCCAACTTTCTCTCCGAAAGTGAGAGAAAGAAAAGAAGAATATTTTGGGGAACATGACAAGGAGACTCGTTTATTTGAAGCTAAGGAAGAAAAAAATAGAAGTCCTGTCATAAACCTAAGTTTGATGGACACTGTGGTTGAGGAAGGTGAAGGAGTGAAATTTACTTCCAAAATAGCAAATGCTGAAGTGGTAAATTGGTATTTTGAGAGTAATCTGATATTTTCAGGCAGTGAGTTCAAGTGTTTGCAAGAACATGACACTTACACACTCATAATCAACCAAGCACTCAAGGAAGTACATCAAGGGAAATATACCTGTGAGGCTCTGAATGAAAATGGAAAAACTACAGCCGCAGCAACACTCACAGTTGTCAAAAGAGGTTGGAATATGAGGATGAGATATTATTTTTCCTTCACTGATTTTCTAACTGAGTAGAATACATACACAGTCCTTATATTAATATCCAGAACAGACTTCCGTAGGGCACCACAAACTAATCACAAAATTCACCCTTTCTGTTTTCTTCCTTAGTGTGCCTGCACTTTCACTCTCCAGTTCCTCATATATGCTAGTACCTATTTTAATTTTTGAAATTATTGTATTGCACTTTTCATTTTTTAGTAATATGATTACAGTTCATTAATTATTATTTCTTTCAGAAATAAAATCATTTGTAATTTATAATTATATGTAATTATTCTTTTTTCAAAAAGAGTGCATGTCTTAAAATTTTATCCCAATATCTACAGAGAAATGATTCACTCTTTTCACGGTTATAATAAGGGAGCACATACTCAGGAGAAAGACCCACTGAAAACTGTATATATATAGAGATATATACTGTGTGTTGTGAATTTTTTCCCACTACTTCAACTTGCTTCTCATGTTTTATTTTGCCACTGTTTCTACACAACCCTGTGCAATTCTGTATATCACATTCTTTGCTTGCTTGTCTCATTGTAGTAAGCAGAAAATGTTGTACCTTAAAAGCTCCACTATGCACTTCAGTGGAGTCTGGCCATTGCCACAGCACAATAACTGGTAGTTGTTTTGTTTTGTTTTTCCATTTCTAAACATCATTTTCTTCTACAGTCACTTTCCTTGAATTGTGCACAGACAGAAATCACCCATCCTGTTCCAGTCACTGTATTAAACAGAGATTTGGAATGATATCATCTTGTTGTTATCCATGTACATGTTGGTGATTGCAACTTTTTTCCCCCCTTTGCTTTCAATTTTAGTTGCACCCATGCTGAGAAGAAGGTTGGAATCCCAAGAGGTTGCTGTGAATCACCTTGCTAAGTTTACGTGTGAGATTGAAATGGCACCAGACGTACGATTTCAGTGGTACAGAGCAGGACGGGAAATCTATGATAGTGACAAGTACACCGTTTATACAGCTAATTACACATCGACTCTTCAAATCCCAAGACCTCAAGTTGTGGACTGTGGTGAATATACCTGCAAAGCATCCAACCAGTATGGGAGTGTGAGCAGCACAGCTACGTTGAAAGTAACTGGTAAGGGTGATGCGTGAGCTTCAATTTGCTTTCTAATCACATATTTGGGCATTATTTATTGTACAATTCAATGGCTTAATGTACTGCCAAATATAGTTTTGAAGAATGGAGAGAAGGTAGAGCAGTTGACGGTCAAAGTACTGCAATTTATCATGGTTTTTTGTTTTTTTTAAATGACCAGTTTTTAAGATGGAAAGAATATCAGCAAAACATTTGTTGGGATATCCCACTTAGTGTACAAGCGATGCCTCCATCAATATCCACGAAGTCTCCATAAACTGAAACACTGCTGGTAGGATGGGGAGGGGGGGTTCAGCTGGAATGTCCACCCTCTTCCATAGATCATAATGGGGAGAAGCGTGTAGCATGAATGGGTTGTGGGCAGACACATTTTTCCATCATATTCTTCTCAAAACTTTCTTAAATGTCTTCTGTTTCCTGAAGAAATCATATATTTAAGTAATTCATTCAATCACAAATCTATATACTGTGGATACATGTGGTTTGAGTTACTACCTGCATATTATGAAACCTATGAGAGTTGAGACAGGAAATCATCTCAAAATAAATATCTTAAGAGTCATCTTTAATAAATAAACGATACGTTACATGTGGATATTTCTCTTTTTTAAAACACTGATGCAAGTCTTTTAAGGAAATTGCTTACTACATCTTTAAAAAATGTTACTGTAAGATTTCATGCAACCCTTATTACAGGATAGTTTTGGGATACAGCTAAATTAATAATATGGGGACTCAATTTTGCAGGAAAATTACTCTTTCTGGATGAATTTCTAAATTTTGAAATACAGATCGTGTCTAGAGATAATAATTATGTTATATATTGGCTATTGGAGATTTTTATTTCATGTCTGTGTTTAGTCAATGTAAAGCATGGGGAAATACAATTTAAGTCTTTTCCTTTTGTGGGAGAGAAAACAGCCCAACCTATTTGCCTAGTCAAACATGTCTCTTCCCTTCTCTTTTGCAGAAGCATTTCCTCCAACTTTTCTAACCAGACCTGAATCTCTTACAACTTTTGTGGGTAAAAGTGCCAGGTTTCCCTGCACTGTGACGGGCACACCTGTGATAGACACCGTGTGGCAGAAGGACGGCACTCCCATCTCTTCCACAGAACACTATAAAATTATAGCATCTGACACCAAGCATAGTTTAGAGATTGCACGTCTCACAGTCAATGACAAGGGGGTTTACAGCTGCAAAGCCTCCAACAAGTTTGGAGCAGATGTCTGTCAGGCAGAATTAACCATTATCGATAAGCCACATTTTATTAAGGAACTGCAGTCTGTGCAGTCCGCAGTCAATAAAAAGATACGTCTTGAATGCCAAGTGGATGAAGACCGCAAAGTAACTGTCTCCTGGACTAAAGATGGTCACAAAATACCTCCAGGCAAGGATTACCGGATCATGTTTGAAGACAAAATAGCATCTCTTGACATCCCGCTGTCCAAGCTTAAAGATTCAGGCACATATACCTGCACTGCCACAAATGAAGCTGGAAGCAGTTCCTCATCTGCAACGGTAACAATCAAAGGTAAGAAAAGGATTGGCCCACACAATAGAAATGCTCTTTGCGTTCTCTTTACTAATACTATAATATTTAGAATTAGAATTAGAAGAATTGGACAGGAAACATTTTTAAGGATTTTTTTTTCTGCTTCTTCAAGTTTGGTGCACCATTTCTATATCAACCATATGCTTTAAAATCTTTAGCCATAGTTTTAATATGTTTAGAGTAAACCTCAAAGTTTGACCAAAATAGAAGTGCATATATTTTAGTAGCATGGATAAAAATCTGCTAGAGAATTCTTGGTTACATAGTTTAAAAGTCAAATTCTGAATAATGACAGGAACTGGAATTCAATCCAAAACTGACTGCATGCTCCTTAAATAATTTGTGTTGTACTCTTCGTATTAAATTGATCTTCTAAGATCTTTGGGGGATTCTTTCTTTCTGAATTCTTTCTGTAGACCCACCATCCTTTGTGAAAAAAGTGGAGCCCTCTTACTTGTTGACTCCAGGAGAGTCAGCCCATCTTCAGTGCAAAATCAAAGGGTCTCCTGTGATCCAGGTGACATGGTTCAAAAATAACAAAGAAATTAGAGAGAGCGATACATCCAGGATGTCCTTTGCCAACAACGTGGCTGTGTTAGATATTTCCAACATGAAAGTGGACGACAGTGGAAGTTACTCATGTGAGGCAGTTAATGATGCTGGCAGTGACAGCTGCAGCTCTGAGATTATTGTAAAAGGTTTGTTCTTCTACTCACTGATGCTTTCTTACGGAGATACTGTTTTCCATGCATGTGTTTTTCCTCAGCCGCTAATTCTTTATTCCTACTTTGATGGTTTTGTAGAACCTCCTGCTTTCATCAAAACTCTTGAGCCAGCTGAACTAGTGCGAGGAACAAACGCCATTCTTCAGTGTGAGGTTTCTGGTACCGGACCATTTGAAATCTCTTGGTTTAAAGAAAAGAAGCAAATTCGCAGTAGTAAAAAATACCGCTTGGCATCCCAAAAGTCTCTTATCTCTCTGGAGATTTCTTCATTCAATAGTGCAGATGTTGGTGAATATGAATGTTCTATAGCAAATGAAGTCGGAAAGTGCATTTGCAGTGCAACATATATACTGAAAGGTTAGTAAGATATCAAGAGGGCCGCATGTGTCTTTTGTCGAAAGCAAGAAGGACATTCTTTCTTGGAAACAGTTTTTCTTTGCGTAACCAGCCTTTTGTTGCTTTTCTTTCCTCATCTCATGGCCCACGGATATAAGCAAAAAGAAAGTGTCCTTCAAATGAACCCCAGAGTAAGAGTGTTTTGCCCATACAATATTTCAAAAGACTTTTTATTGATCGCTTTGGGATGCAAATGGGTACATAGCCCAGATCTCTTATTTGCATTATTAGAGAGATTTCTTTCAGTTTCAGGATTCACTTATGTGAACAAAGCAGTTTTAAGTAGCTCAAGTTTAAGATAGTTACTAGAGGTTTCAGGCACAGTTAAACATGAGATAAGCACCTTAATGATGAGATGGAAGAGATTTGATGGTTCAACATGGTAATGCTGTTTCAGAGCAAGAAAATGTCCAGTTTCAGCAGCAGACAGTTTCTTTCCAGAATTCCCATAACAAAAACTGGGGATTAACAGCATGGCAGGGAACGGGTCCTGTGCCTTAAAAGAGAAAACAAGATAGAATAGCACATAAAAACCCACTTTGGTATATAATATGAATGTACTGTAAATGTGCCAAATGCAAACATTTCTATCTTGAAACTACGTTTCCCCACTCCTTTAGCTCCTCTGTCCTGAGAGATAAAATGTTGCATGTAAAACATTTAAGATTACATGGCAAGTAATAATTTCTTTCCATCAAGACTATAACATTCCCATTTCCTTTAAATCTCTTTT